>ML682134.1:2942447-3091516 GCA_007922195.1 Podocnemis expansa
ATAACAGATGGGAATGTTCAGATGCTGAGACTGAAGAAACACCAAGGTTATGTCTATACTTGGCCTGTCAGTTCGAATTCCTGAACTGATGTGAATTTGAATTGACATACCCACACCACAAACTCCAATTCGAATTGGCATGTCCATGGGCTGGACTTGCCAATTCAAATTGGAGGGGCCAACCATGTTTACTGTGGCAAGATGGCCGTGTAAAATGGCCATTGCCACAGCCAATCCTCTGACAGGCTCTGGCAGTCTGAGCTGGGCACAGGGAAAAGCATCCCCTGCCCAGCTCCAGCCACAGTGTGGTTAGGACTGAGGAGGGGATGTTTTACCCCATGCCAGGCTCAGACTTCCAGATCCTGGCAGGGGAAGTTTCCCCTGCAAGGGCAGGGGGGCAGCCTTCTGCCTACAGAGCTGCCCTCCAGGGAGAGACCCCGGCAGACGGCTTCTGGTTGGCTGGCCGCCTGCCTGCAAAGCACCTGTAGTAATCCTTGGAGAGGAAGGGGTTAACACTCTGGTCAGTGAGTCCCAGGACAGCCAATAGGAAGGAAGCACAGGTTTTTGAATTGGAGCAGCAGGCTTGCCTGTTCCTTTTGGATACAAAGGAGCTCCTGGGAGGATCAGGAGGAGGCCAGAAGGGCCTGAGGAAGGATCCAGTGCCATCCATACCAGAGATAAGCTAAGTTTGTTACTGGCCAGGCGTGAGTAGAACAGGGAATGTTTACCTAGACGCGGTCAGGGTATTTTCTTTGTTTTTGGCTTGTTTTTGGATTTCTCTGTGCTGAGCACATGTACCCCCTCCCCCTACCCTGTAACTACCTAAGTTAAATCCAGAGAAGCAGCTCTCTGTGTTTTTTATCTGTTCATTTTAATTAAAGATTTTACTTTTTATGTAAGCTCTGGTTCTGTGTCCTGAAAAGCAAGAGGTTTGTGTGCATGTGCCTCAGACTGCACAGCCAGCTACTAGAGGGAATTCTGTTCCTCTTCCAGTTGATATTCCAGCTGGGGTTAGTCACTATCCTGAAAGAGGAACAAAGGATTGCAGTTACCGCACAGGAAGGAATTCCCAAGTGCACCTTCCAGGGTTTTCAAGAGGTTTTTTGCATTTGGGTGGTGGCAGTGATATCATTCCAAGGCCAGGAATTGGAGGCCTTGGAGAGTTTTAAGAGCAGACTTTAAGGCCAGTGGCTTTTAGGGCCTGTTGTGGGCCCCCACCTTCTGCACTCAGAGTGCCATAGTGGGGAAACAGCCTTGACAGCACTCCTGGTGGGTGGCATCTCCTTCACATGCACCTGCCAGGAGAGCGCACCCCGGCGGGCGGCATTTCCCAGGCTGGCCGCCCGCTTGCAAAGCACCCTGGTGGGCAGCTTCTGATTGGCTGGCCGCCCCCGGGCAAGGCACGTGGCAGGCAGCTTCTCCATCGCTGGCCACCTGCCGGAAATGCAGCCCCGCAGGTGCCATGGGGCTGCATTCCCTGTGGGCAGTCAGCATTGGAGAAACCACCCGCCAGGTGCCTTACCTGGGGGTGGCCAACCCGGGACAAGCCACCCACCAGGGTGTGCTCTCCTGGCGGGTGGCTTTGGAGGAGAAGCCGCCCGCCAGGGGTGCTTTGCAGATGAGTGACCAGCTGGGCAGAAGCCACCCGCCAGGGTGCTTTGCCAGTGGGCAGCCAGCCCAGGACAAGCTGCCCACTGGGGTGCTTTGCCAGCGGGTGGCCAGCCTGGCAGAAGCCGGCCACTGGGGACTCTTCCCGGCAGGCAGCCAGACCTGCAGGAGCCGCGCAGGGACAGAAGTGGGATGGGGGAGAAGCAAGCCCCACCACGGCCAGCCCCGCACCTGCCGCGCATAGGGATGCTTTTCTCCCCATGCAGCTGCGGGGTAGAAGCCATGCGGGGGGTTGCTTCTCCCCCACGCGCCCTGCACAAGCCACACAGGGTTCTTTTCCCTTGCACGGCTGTGGAGCAGAAGCGGTGCAGGGGAGAAGCAAGTCCCTGTGCACCAGCCCCACACCTGCTGCATGCAGGGACGCTTCCCACCCACCCACGTGTGGCTGTGGGGGAGAAGCCGAGCAGGGGTTTGCTTCTTCCCAGTGGGGCCAGCTCCGCACAAGCACTGCAGGGAGGATGCTTTCCCCCCTCCCCCGCTATCAGGGGTCCCTGTCCCCAGCCAGGGGACAGGAACCCCATTCCCCCCCCAGCCAGATCTCGCTGGGGGGGGATGAAGGCACCTTCGGGGCTGCTGGCACCCTCGGAGGAAGGTCAAGCCTTGTCAATTCCAACTCAGTGAGTTCAAGCTGACATGGCCACACTGGGTCCATTCGAACTCAGTTCGAATTGACCCTGACTTCAATGTCAAATGAGGTTTGATGAATTCAAAGTCAGCTTTCATCAATTTGAAGTGAGGAGTGCGTCACTTCGGATTGATGAAAGTGGGCATGTCCAGGGTCCTAACAGAATTCAAATTGATATTCATCAATTCAAATTCTGCTGTAAGTGTAGAGACATCCCAAGAGATACGAGCTCCAAAAGATGTCTCACCTCTTCTCAGTTTGGGAAGCCCAGCACAGCAGAAAATGGGATGCATGGCTAATCCCTGCATCTGGTTGCACTTATTGGTTCACCATCTTCATAGGTGAGTTTGGTTAAATTTGAGGTCACCACTCCGGTTCCTTTTTGTTACATCCTATTTGAGGGTTGTGGGAAAATGCCAATAATCTTATTTAATATCGATAACTTGCTACCAGCTCTGAGTTCCCATCTTGCTATTTTCTCTGCTGCTTCCATCACTATCCAACAGACGGCATTCAAACACGGACATTTTCTTGCCTTCTTTCTTATGTCTGTTTTTCATTCAAACACTGCATTTCTGGAGTAATCTGGCTTAGGAATTGGGTCACCCCATTTTTTAAGATATTGTTTTTAAAGTTTTGAAGCCACACAAATCACGTGATTCTGCCTTCCAGGAATACATTTCCCTTCTTGTGCCAGACATTTCCTATCATTTCTAGGGCCAAAAGTCAGTTTGTCAGAAAACAAACACAATCTTGTCTAGTTCCTTCAGATGGGATGGATATGTGGCCACTCTCTAAAGGTATTGACGGGCCTGAAAGTGCAGGGAAGTATCCAGTGGGAATTTCATGAGGGGGTTGTAAAAGCAAGAAATTCTCAGGCTGAGTCTTGCTCGGGTGGGCGGAGCATTCTGCCCCATAATGTTGGGTTGCCCCTCTCTCTAAGTGGGTTATGGCGACTTCTAGTGTTATTGCCCTGGGAGGTGTTACTGATGCAGGACTAACAATGGGTTCAGGACTCATAGCTTAAACAAGTAAGGTTGTTGTATCTGATTGAACAGGGGACGAGACTATATCTGTTGCACAGGTGGATGGAAAAGAAGAGCTGGGAACAGGTGACTCTTGACTGGATGGTATCTCACCTCTGAGTTCAGGAAGTTCAACAGGAGATGTGTCCCTCGGACATGTATGACCTGGCACCAACTCACTTACATGCCACCACCAAGTGAGACCATCTGCCATGTAGACAGAGTAAGAAAGAGGTTTTGTCTTGGTGATGACTGTAACAGGGACCCATTTAGTTCTGAGTTAGGATGGGCTGTCCAAGACAAAAGGTTTGGTCTTTCAATCTGTGTGCATGCCAGATGAATTGGTTTTGTTGTTGATGCTGTACAACTTGTCATGTTTCAGAGGGTTTCAACAGATCAAAGCAAGGTGATGATGACAGGATTCCATTTGTGTTCACTAGCAAGAAAATAAAAGTAAAAGTCAATGTAAGAAAAACAAATTCTTTTTGTTCTTTGGAGGACAGCTGTGCTGTTGGCTTGGCTGTTTACCCTGATGTTTAAACAGAAACTGAAACAGGCTCCGCTTTGTTCTGACCAGAGTACAGCAAATACTGAGGAAAGAGAAACAGTGCTAGTGAAAGAAGATCACATGCCACTCCACATCTTGTCCATGAAAATCCCTTTGTGTTCATTATATTTGGCTTACAAGAATCCTGGGTAATCCTGCTGGTGGAAGGTAAACCTGTATGCAGGGAACTAGAAAATGACACAGCAGTTTCGCTGGTCTAATCTGAGGCAAAATATTCTGAAAACATACACTGGAGAAGCTGTACGCATTTTGAACACAACTGATGTCATAGTGGAGTTCAGTGAACAGACTTCTAAATTTGAACTGTTTGTGGTAAGAGCAATCATCCAATCTTCATGGGAAGGCCATGAGGTAGGAAAATCCAGATGAAATGGGCAGAAGTATACAGAATGATTGCAAACAAAATAGGTCTGGCAGCTGTACTTGAGAAACATGCTGCTCTTTTTGGAAAGGACCTGGGTCACATGAAGTGAATCACTGTGAAATTAAACATTAAAGCTGGCATCCAACCAAAATGTCTGAAAGCGAGAACTGTGCCATGTGCCATCAGACCAAAGGTTGAAACAGACCTGGAATGCCTTGTAAAAACTGGAGTCTTAGTGCCAGTTACTTACAGCCAAAGGCAATCCTGATCATTCCAATACTGGCTCCATTCAGGTTTGTGGGGACTTTAAATCACTATTAACCCAGTGTTAGCTACAGAGCAATGCCCTCTTCCCTGCACTGATGACCTCTTCGTTGGCTAGGCTTGTTGACAAAAGTTCAGCAAGTTTGATTTGAGTTAAGTATATTTACAGGTGCACATCAGTGAGAAATCCCAAGTGCTGTTGACTGTCATGACACATAAAGCGCTGTACCAAAACTGTTGCTTGCACTTTGGGATAAAGTTGGCCCAAGCTTTGTTCCAGGGGTCTAGAGACCAGCACTTGAGTGTCTTGCTAGGAGTCCATTGCTATCTTGATGTCATCCTGGTAAATGTCAAGAATGAGGAGGATCACCTTACCAACTTGCAGGCTACCCTACAAAGACTGGAAGAGTATGGCCTATAAGTCTGCAAAGACAAATGTGAATTCTTTCACTCCTCTGTTAATATTTTGGTCATATTATAGATACTACTGGCCTTTGTGAGTCTTCAGCAAATTTCAAGGTTATTGTAGATGCTTTACCTCCTCAAAATATTATCTAGCTTTGCACTTTTTTAGGGTCCCACCATGTCCCAAGTGAAGGTTCAGGCCCTGATAGCATCAGAGAGGGACCCTAAAACATGGGATGAGGACATATGGAATTCCAGCTATAACGGTGGGGGGTGGGGTGGAAGAAATAAAAAGCTAAGCAAGGGGATGGTCCTGCAGAGGACATTCGAGCATTAGTTACAAATGAAGCTAAGGGACCACCTGGGCTGGACCCTCAGCATGTACAGATCATGCAAGATTATACTCCGAAGGAGCTCCAGGGGGCTCTGCATGCTGTACAAGCAGAGGGTGGGTGACAATGTGAAGCCCTGGCAGTTTTACTGCTAGCACCGGGGGGCTGATGTGGTGCACCTGATCCTGGAGAAGGTAATGAGGCTGGGGCCCTACTCCATTGATTCAGGGGGATAATGGAGTGGCTGCTCCAAAGGTCCCCCCCCAACTCTTCCTTTTGCTGGAGTGTTTTGTTTGATTTCTTGAGTGACCCCCAGCCGTCATGATCAGAGGTGGATCAAGGAGATTTAAGACCCTGGCCATGAAGTTTTTACTCTCCCCTCCCCCCCACAACCTTCTCGCTTCTGAGATGAGACAACCGCCCCCCCCCCCAGCATTGCCGTGACAGGCTGAGTGCACAGGAGAAGAAGGGGGGCTGGCAGTTCTTTTCACTGCTTCAGGCAGGCAGGCTCTGTGACTCTGAGCTGCTGTTTAGCTTTTCATTTTAGGCTACTAAATGGGGATACACAGGGTTCCTGCCCTGTGTGCCTAGTGCCAACAATGCCTTTGAATTACTTACTGGTTTTGACCCATGGCTCAGGGATTAGCCACTTGGATGGGGTGCTGGCAGGACAAGGATTGGGTCATCCACGGCACGCCCATGTGGCCACCCCTACTTTACCGAACTTTTACTCTGCTGCACAGATTTTTAGCATTACTGGATTTTGGTAGTAAATCTTTGGCCCATGTTGAGAAGGGGGTGGGCCTCTCCCTCTTTGCCTTCTAGGTATGCACCCATTCAGGACATTTGAGTCCAGAAAGGGCACGCTATTGGGCACAAGTTTGGGGCATTTTTTACCTTTTGTGTTTACCAGAGATTATGACTGCTGGATTTATAAAATGCATTATTTTACCATGGGTTTTTTTCCAGCTACAGTTTAATAATGCCCCCCCCCCACACACACACACACACTTGCCAGCAACATTGTGAAGGATTGGGCAACAGGTTTAGAAATTTTGTTGGGCAGTCCATATCCTCTGTTACCCCCAGAGAGCAGGTGCAGTGAACTGCTACAACTGGCTGAAGCGGCAACTGTGGCTCCTGTCACTGGACTGCGTGCACAGGGGTGTCGGGGGGTATGGGGCATTAACGAACACTGCCTTTCAGATGAATTTTCACCAGTGCTATGGCATGACATCAGTGGAATGCTACCACAGCAGAATGAGTCTGAGGCCAGTGACTGAGGGGGCAAGTGTTGTGGAAAACTTTGAGCAGCCAAATGCTGATGTGCTGTATGCCTCCTGACCGAGGAACACGTGAGTGAGCAGGGGTGGACTTGCATGCAGTCACCCCAGATATCTCTAATTCCAACACACAAAAATCAGTCCCACTGAAACACAGTACAGCTACCTAAAGGATATTAGGGGAGGGTGCCCCCCCTGCGGACTGGCATTACATGCAGAAGTGTACATACACGGAGGGGTGGTGTACCTTAATTACTGGAAAGAGGAGTAGTACTGCTGTTTAATTTTGGAATAGACTCTGTGCAGGTGCAGCCTGACAACTGAGTGGCGTGACCGATCTATGAGTGGATTGCCCTTCTCAGAAGAGCTGAGCCTAAAAAGAGAGTGAGATGCCAGAGAGCATCTGGGGATTGCGAGGGCTTGAGCCCGCAGATAGAGTAACTGCAGAGGGCGACCAGGTTTGGACATGGTACCTTGGGCAGTACCTCCAGTCAGAGGAGGTCATTGCCAGGGAACCCAGGGACACCTAATGGGTCAAGGTTAATGAATTTAATAATTTTGTTTGTTTTACTAGGAGCAAACTAACACAGCGGTAGCCATGCTTGGTGTGTATGGGGTACTCCTACACAACAAACCAGGGCAGGTGGCCAAGGCTGGAAAATTGCAGCTGTACCAGCCCTTGCAAGGCACACCTGACCTTCCCATCAGTGAGGTCCAGCTGAACCATTGCAAGTCTTGCCTGTCCTGCCAACCAGCCCTGTGAAGTCATGGCAATTTGTACCCTGCCCTGCATGTAGCATTTTGACTTAATGCCAGGCACCATGACTTTTATTATGCTTGGGGATTTCATCTTGAAACAGTTGCTGGAAATGCCACCTGCTGGACCTACACAAGTGCACCAACTGTACTGGTCTGCCTTGGCTAGTCCCTGGACAAGTTTGGGGCTCTGGAAATGTGGCTCCCCTGTTGTGCGGTACTACTAGTTCAGCATGGCCTTACTTGTTTGGCCTTTAAGATGCCAATGAACAAATACTACCCGTAATGACTTACCGGTCACATGCAATATGGTTATTTTGGGACTGCAAATTGATGTGATTAATGTGAATATTGATATTGGTGCGGGTTGAGTTTTGTAATATGAGCAAGTGTTTTGTGGGAGTAGTGGAGAACATTTGTTGTTTTCCCTCGCCTTAGGGTTAAGGAGAAACCCTAAAGTAATGGGCACCAACCTGGGGCTCGAATAGGAATGGGACCAGACCTTTGGAATTTTGTTAATGTTAAGACCCTAAGTAGGATCTTATGTGGAAGTAATTAAGTTGCAGATTGATTAGTTTTTCTTTTGTTGGAGCCCTTGGTCCAAGTCTGGAAAGGATAATGGCAAATGTGGCAGGTCCTGAACCATACTGGTTGGGACAACAAAGCATGTAATATGTTGCAGTGGTAGCTATGAGTGTAAGTTATATGATATTGAAATACTACAAAATAAGCTGCAGATAGTGGGTTAGCTAAATTCTGCAGTGCTGATTGTTGCCACTAGCTCTGCCAAGGTCCCAGAAATAGTTTGCTTAGCCTTTAAGGGGGGGTGGCTGGTGTGGAGATTGTTTTATTTAAATGACCAGGCCACCCTACTTAATGCCCCATAGCCATTTGTTTAATTGTAGGGGTGCTTTGCATGCTACGCAAGTTGGGGATGCAGGTGCAGGCCCTGAACCGGGTCATTGTCACTCATTGGGGCAGGTTATAAGTACCAGGGGTGGAATGTTATATGGCTCAAGAGGAAGATTTTGTGACAGACAGGTAACATGGTGCTTGCACCCACCCTCATGAGCAACCCGACTGTGAACTAATGTTGGGCTTCATGCCCAAAGCTCCAGCTGGAGCCAGTCTCCTGTGGGAACTGGCTAGGGCCTGAGATAAGGTGTTTTGCTGCTTTGCAAGGCTTGGCTGTGATGTACTTATTTTGCCTTGCTTCTCAAAATATGTTTTTATTTTGCTTGCCCAAGGAAGGAGTATAATTATGAGGATGGTTGGAAAGGGACGGTGAGAGTCTCTCCGGGTCTGAAGCAGACACCGTGAGTTGGAGTTTCCTGGTCCATGGGGCCTCTTACTTTCCAGAAAATGGCTCTTCTCTGGTGCTTTGTTATGGTGAGTGCATAAATAAAATCTGCTTAGCTGCTTTATCCCGACTCAGGTGTTGTCATCTCACCAGATACCGTTACTTGCCTAATACAGTTTGAGCTAAAAAGTTAGTTTGAATTTAAAAAAGCGCCCAGTTTGAAGTAACATCAAACTACTTAGTTCAGAGTAAGAAAGTCTGAACTAAGGTTTTAGGTGTAGACATAGCCAGAGAGTCCCTATTCGTTTAAGTTGAGTTTATAAGGTCAACTTAAATGGCTCTCCTGCCTTATGTCGATTTTATTAAGTTGACTTTAATGGCCACATTTTGTTAAATTGACTTAATACAGTCAACTTAACCCTTAAAGTTGACTTTAAGGGTGAAAGACATTGTCAACTTAGGCAAACATTTAAGTCAGCTTAATGAACTCCAGATGTGGCCATGGAGTTGCCATAGTCATCTAAAGCCTGGTTAAGTTGACTTAAGCCTTCAGCATAAACAAAGCTATCATGGTGTCTCTCAGGATCAGGAGAATGATGATCCAGGGTCTCAGGAGATGCTGGGGTGGCAGCCATGATGGTGCTGTTTCCTTCGGTAGCTTCCATTTGTTCTTCTTTTTCTTCTTTAGCCTTTCCATACAAAATCTCTTTCTTGAAGGATGGGTAGAACAGCTCACCCCCTTATTATTTTGTAGGCCAATTTTGCCTAAATTCTGATTTACCAATTTTGACTCATTAACTTCTAGCTCCATGTAATCTGACTTTAACCAGCTTGATTTCAGCATGCTACATGATTGTATCAAAGTAGCCCTTTTGATTTCAGCCTAATCCCATCTCTCTCTCTGGATTCCTTGCATCTTTCCAACCAACATTTGTTATTATAGTTATGAGGACATTTCATTCACTTCTTATGAGTCAACTCACAATTTGGGTAAACTTATAGGCCCAGTTTGTCCAACACAATCCTCCTCTGTTATGAACCACTTCCACCTATGACAGGAAATTTGTTCATAAAACCCCAATGAGAGAAATCAAATCTTATTTCAGTGTAAGCATTTAAAGGAAGGACAGGAGGGAATACTTGGTTCTATTTTAAGGATGGGAATTTCTTTTCCTCAAAATGGGATTTATAAATCTTAATTTGGTCAAATTTGACAAAAAGTTTTTTAACTTTCAAGTGACCTCCTTTGTAGCTAATAGGAAACTGAATACTACTGCTGCTCTGTTTGGTTCAGTTGAAATTAAATTCACCGTCAATGCAATTGCAGGTCTGAATTCAACTAGTATTTGACTAATAAGAGAGGGTAAACATCTGTTTTACAGTTTAATGTGCAATGATTTAAAACACTCTGTACTGTTTTTGTTATGGTTGTTCAGATGCTGAGCTGGATCAGTGAGAACTTAATGTAGAAGACGTGGAAAAACAGGCCAGATGTGATGCCACCTCCCTTCCCTGGCTAGGAAAATACAGATTTTCACAAAGTCACTTTCCTGTCCTCCTTGCTACTCTAGTCACAGCCCCAACCTCTCTCCATAGGTCTGTGCCATCCATCCCCACTCTCCACACCCAGCTAAAAGGAGACAGAAAGCAAGGGTGTAAAATTTGGACAGGGGTGATGACTGATAGGAACCTATAAAAGAAAAAGTCCCAAACAGCAGGGATGTCCCTATAAAATCAGGCCATCTGGTCACCCTACACAGTCAGCACAGGGCCTGGTCACTACGAAATTAGATGTAGGTTTCTAACCATCAGAAGAGTGAAGTTCTGGAATAGCTTTCTGAGAGGAGCAGAGAGAGTAAGAAACATAACGGACTTCAAAACAGAGCAGGATAAATTTATGGAGGGGATGGTATGATGGGACAACCTAGTTTGACAATTAACTGATGCTGAAGTCTTTAAACCATGGTTTGGGGACTTCAGTGACTGAATCATAGGTTAGGTGTCTATTGCAGGAGTGTGCAGGAGATCAGACAAGATGATTTCATTGGCCACTTCTGACCTTAGGATTGTTGGGTGTGCCCAGGGAAATAGGTCTGTGCAATATACCTGGCCCAAGCTCTGCTTTTTATGGGCCACATGGAGAGCCAGAATTATCGGGCTACACTCTGTGCTAGTGTAGGGTGGTCAAACCTTCAGTGCAAGACTCAGGGACTGTTTCCTTAGCACCCCCATCCCACAGCAATAAGCAGTGACCTTGGCTGTTAGGACCAGATTCCCTATCCTCCTGGCTCCTCCCCAGCTGCAGCAGTAGCAGCCTCTGTCAGCAGTTCCACTCTTCTGCTGAGGCTGTGGGCAGAAGTGTGGTGAGTGGGGAGGCTGCACCCTAAAAGGGCTGACCCCCACCAGATACAACCCCTGCCCCACCCGAGCCCTGCTATGCCATCTAGGGCACATGGCCCCATCAACTTGTCCTCCCAGACAGAGCCTGCACAGGGAAATCAGATGGGACCAGGCTGGAATTGCTGTTGTGTTCATCTTCCCACTCCCCTCCAGGCCCTGGCATGTGAGCACCACCCCAACTGCTTTCCTGTGCAGCACTGCAGTACCAGGGAGTGGGAAGATACCTCAGCGAGAACTTGTCCCTCTGATGGAACATGGGATAAAAAGAACCCTGCACTGACCGACCAGGTAATTCTCTGTTTCAACAAGATGGGCGTGGGCACTGCAGGGGTCTGGGACTTATCAAAACTGAGGGCAGGGTGGGGCAGGGAGGGAAGTGAGGCTTTTGGGTGGGGAAGGAGAGAGAAGGCTAATACAAACAAACTTTGACCGGCTGGCGTGGGGCAGACAAACTAAACAAACTCTGGGATGTGGGGGCCTAGGTGTGGGTGTGGGGAGGTGTACTGAACTGGCTGGAGGGCAGAGGAACAGAGGGGAGCCCTCCAGCCAATGTGGGCTGGGGGGAAAAAAGGGGGGTGGATTAGGCAGTGGGGGAAGGGTGCTCTATTTCAATAAGAGCCATCCCTGGTAATGCAGGGCAACTGGCAGGACCAGCCTGGTACTAATAACATCAGTTCCTCCTGTGTTACTGACACTGCCCACAAATTCTCCTGTCTCAAGAAAGCCTGACACCTGCAGGGAGGGTACTGGGTCAGAAAAGCTCAGAGTACTCTGCTGCATTCCCAGGAAACCTCCCCGTAGGTGAAACATGTCATAATGGAGACAACTTGGAGCTAGCAGAGTTACTGAGTATTTGTTCTATTCCTGGGCTGTGACGTGAAGCTTCCTGTGAAAGTGAGCTGGGCAGGAAGGGGTTGGTTTATTTCTCTGCACTGAAGTTTGCACTGCTTCCAGGTCTGTCTTTACTTCTGTAAGAGCAGAAGATAGCTCAGTGTGAGGAGGGACGGCTGTGATGTTTTCAGCTCTCTGGCACCTGGCCCCAGACGTTATCCCACAGAGTGGCCCTTTTGTTCACTTCAGAGTGATGGTTCCTCCATCCACACCTATATTAATCTCTTTCTGGCTCCTGTCTCTAAGTTCTGTTGCCTTGGCTGGTAAGTAACCCCTGGTCTCCTGGATGTGTGGGTCCTGTTTCCCATCTGAGGCTTTCTCACCTAGGGCTGGGCAATGCAGGGCCCCCTTGGATTACTGTACTGGATGCTGGGTGCAATTCCTCTCAGTGACAAAGTTGAGAAGCTCTTAATGTTCTCGCTGAGTGTTGTGTGTGCCTTACTTTCCCTCCATGTGTCACTTGTGTATTTTGGTGATGGGACCTGGGTGTGTGATCAGTCCAGAGGGCTCCCTAGATATCACCAAATCATGGGCAGACATCTCTGCCCTCCTGGGTCAAACCAGTGACAACAGGTTGTAACATTGGACCCATGAAGGAGAGAAAGGACTGAGGGGACAGAGGAGGGGGGGGGGGGAGTTTGTGAGTAGCTGGTAGGCAAACCTGCATCGGAAAACTTGACTTTTCTAGGAGCAGAGCCTAAGGATTGGGGCTCTGGGGCTCCTCATTTGGCCACTGCTGCAACTTTTAATTAGTGTGCTAACAAAGTCTTTCTACATTGTGATGCTGAGAACTAGTAAACCCTTTTGACTCCCACACTGCCTATGAATCACTCTGCAAAATGGATACATGACCCTTTTTGGGTGTGGAAGAGCTCCCCAGAGTCCCAGCCAGGGTGACTCACAGGGGGGAACTCAAGCGGACTTTTAGTAAACCCTCTGAATGTGGACGCCAGAGCCAGCAGCACTGCCTTGTGGAGAATGACCCAAAAGGGCAGACTCTAAAGCAGTAGAGTCCAAACTGGCTGCATACCTATTTGTTCCAGAGAACCATCCTGGGGGACTCTGTCACATTGTCCATCTGTCTTCTTCCTGCAGGGGTTCACCATGTCTCCTATCAGCACCTCATCTCCCCAGAGGGGATCCCGGACCTGCCCAAGCAACTGGGTGTGCTCAGGACAAATGACCTGATACTCGTCACCTATGACAGCAACACTGACAGGGTGGTTCCCCAAAATGGCTACTCTCCCAGTGACCAGGACAGCGAGCAGTTCTGGAAAGCGAGGTGGACTTGGTGCCTGGCCTGGTATTCCTGGGTGGAGTCTGAGTACCAGGGCCTGGTACAGGAGTTGAATGCCAGTTCCCCAAAGTCAGGTGACTCCTTGTCCACAGCACTGAGCTTGGTTCAAAAAGGGGATGAGTGTGCAGATCAAGGACGGTGGGAGGGTGCAGGGAGAGGGGACACCAGAGTACACCTATTTCTCTGATACTTCATGGTTAGAGTAGGGTAGCTGGGAGCCAGGATACCTGGGTTCTCTCCCAACTCTGGGAGATAAGTGGGGTCTAGAGGACTGTGATGAAATCCCGGGGGGGGGGATTTCATGCAAGGGAGAACTTCATCCCCCCTTTACCTCCTCTTGGCAGCTCTGTCCTCAGTGGCTCTCTGCCCCTCTACCCCCAGAGCCCTACTACTTGCAGATCCTGAAGACCTGTAAACTAGATGACACCACTGGCACTATCCTAGCCACCACCAGGTATTCCCTCAATGGGGAGGACATACTGCATTATCAGTCTGACCAGAAACGCTGGCTCTCAATGGATCCGATGGCCTGGCATGTGGCGGAGCGGTGGAACCAGGAAGGGGAGACTTCGTTAAGTTATTTCACACCCCAGCGATGCATGTGGTGGATTGAGAGCAGCACACAAGTCATGGCTCAGAAGACAGGTGACAGCTTGGCTGGTACCCCTCACTCCCAACCCACAGCCCCCTGCTGTCCCATTCTGTGTGACTCATGACCCTTTCTATCCCCTGCCCCAGCCCAGCCCACAGTGCACCTGGTCTTCATCCCCGGGACCCAGGAACAGCCACCCCACCTCATCTGCCAGGTGACGGGATTCTTCCCCCGTGACATCGAAGTGACCTGGGAGCGAAGGGGCCAAGTGGCCCAAGGGGAACAGGTGACCAGTGGCATCTGGCCCAATGAAGACCACACCTTTCAGGTTCAGGTGTCCATTGAAGTGGGACAAGCAGGGATCAAGCCCACAGACCACGTGTGTGTGGTGAGACATAGTAGCCTGGGAGATGGACCCTTGAGGGTGACCTGGGGTGAGTATTGGGAAGGAGGCAGGGCAGAGGCAGCAGTGGGGACAAGCTGAAAATGGGGCACCCCTTACTGAGGGGAGAGAAATGAAAGAGATGGACTTGAGGAGTGAGGAAAACAGGGAAGTGGGAAAGGGAGAGAAGAGTTTTGGGGCACGAGGGTAAGGTCAGATAGAGAGAGGTACTGGTGGAAGGGAAGGAGCAGGGGGATTTGGGGGACTCAGAGGGGAGGGAAGACAATTAAAAGGGTTTAGAGGGCTCAGGAGAGGTGAAGATACAGAAGAGGGTGTCTAGCTGTATGGCAGACAGAGGGATAGCTGGGGGGCAACCTTCCAGAGCACAGAGCATGGTAGGCCAGGTCTATCAGGGCAGGGAGCATGACCCATAGGAGGGGAGGGTTACTGAGGCTTTGGTGGCCTGTGAATCAATCTGTTTTGGGCCATTTCCAGTTACCCAGGACACAGGCCCCATGGGTGTCTTCGTGATTACTGCTGGCTGCATCCTTGCTGTGCTGGGAGCCATGGTCCTGGGCTGGTACCTGAGGAGGAGGTGTTACCAACTTTGCCCACCGACTCGGGCTATGCTCATTTATTAGGGTTGCTTTCTCTATGGGGAAGATAGTACTTCTATTAGTGTGCTTCTATTAGTGTGCTGCTTGTGTGACTTGTGTTTCTATAGAGGTGCGTCTGAGCGGACCGGGTCTATCAGCACTCTCAGCTGACCCCTTATGTGTCCCTGAACTCAGTAGGCTGGGTCACACAGCACTTCTCTGCTGCTACCCTTATGTGCCCCTGTACCGCACCAAACTAGGCTTGATTATGGATCTTGAGCAGGCTGGGTCACACAGCACTTCTCAGCTGCTACCCTTATATGCCCCTGGACTCAATCAGGCTGGGTCAAAACAGCACTTGTCAGCTGTCACCCTTATATGCCCCTGGAGTCAATCAGGCTACTATCCCTATCAATGAGCAAACCTTACAGGGTTGTGGGCATTACAGGGATCTTTGGCTAGGTAATAGAAGCGTTGCTGCAAAGTGATATAAAGAAACCAAGACCACAAAGGAGAGGGAATGATGTCTTAAAAGAGTCTGGAAACTGGCTTAATAACAAAAGTCATTTTATTGCTAGGTATCTAAAACTTGTACTACTAATAATAATTACAAAGGAGAGAAGAATACCCCAACATACCCAGTTACAGCATTGATAAACATACAAGGAAAGAAGAACACCCAGCTACAATATTACCTAGATTCTACTGTATCAGGCCTAGAGAGGGAGAGGGAGAGACAGAGAAGTGGGGGGGGGGAGGTCTCACCACTCTGTGTAGCAGAAAGGTTTCCAGGTTGTGCAGATCAGGGTCAGAGGCTGGATGGAAACAAAGCTCCCACAGCAATCAGCAAGGAAGAACAGCCAAATCCCAGTGGAAATGATACAGCTTTAGATCCAAGCATCAGGACTCAGGACTCAATCCAGACTCACACAAGATTCAGAAAGGATCCAGTCAGGACTTGCACAGGACACACACACTACTATGTGGGTAAAGGTTTTTATAAGGACTTGTTTACGTGGCCAATACACATTCCTGACTGGGTGTAATGGTTCAGAGAAGCTGACAATACAGTCAGGCAGGCTCAGTATTTTGGGTATCAATTATCATATCTGTGACTAGAATGGTCTGATAATTGCTGAGTTTGTTCGTTCTGGTGTGAGATCCCCCATCAGGCAATGCTTCCCTGCTTCTTCAATCCCAGAGTTCAGTACGGCTCTTGCTTCTTCAATCCCAGAGTTCAGTGTGGCTCCTGCTTTGGAGTCTGGTTCTCCATAGTCAATGCAAATGAAGCTCCATTGTGCTGATGGCTTTTGGATATGGGTAGATTAGGAAAAGGATGTCTCCCATTTCCTACTGTTTTTGGTTTTCAGTTCAAGCAGAGGTTGGGGGATGTGTGGGGGGGGAGGGAGGCACAGGCTGGATACTATGCTCTGATTCCTCAAGAACACAGAGCTAACACGTAACAGAGGAGAGGTGAGTGATGCCCCCACACAGCACCTAGTAGCACCCCTCCTAACTCCCCAAACCTGCTCCTCCAGCACAGTGCTCCCAATACACTTCCTAGCTCCCCACTCCTGCCCCCTGCATAGCATGCCTTTGTGCCCCTCCTGACTCCCGACACCGAATCCTTCATCATTGTGACCTGTACCATCCCTCCATCTTCTGTATCATTACATGAGATCCCAAGAGCTCCATTTTGAGACCCAGCTCAATAAAGGGGCTGTGACCAACATCCCCATTCTTGCCCCCTCACACCCTGGCGGCAGGAGGCAGGAGCAGGCTCTGGGCTGCAGGGTCTCCAGGTGAGTCAAGTCCTGCTTTGGTTTCTCCCACAGGAGTCCAGAAGAGGCTGTATCACCCTGCGCAAACACAGGCAGGGATCCTTGACTTTGCTTCAGACATGACTGAGCCATCAGGAGATGCCTCATCCATGGCTTCTTCTCACCCAGAAGCCACCAAGTGACCAGACATGGAGCTGACTGTGCCAGGACTATTGACTTAAGGTTCAGCTTCATGGACCATCCCTGGCAAAGGGAAGGTGCTGGTGTAACGTCTGAGGCCTTGGTTTGTCTTTTGGGGGGGGGGGTGCTAAGCTTAGGCCTTGTTCTTGCAGTAGCCAGTAGCAGCATTATTAAGAGAGACAGCAGCCATAAAGTAAGTAGCAGGTGGTCACATCTTCGCATTCCTGAAATTACTTCAAGGCAATGAAACATTCAGGAGTTTAGAGGGTGATCTTCTGCTCATAGTTTCTCCCACCAACATCAGGGAAAGAAATACATCTTCACATGCTTAAATGCATTGTTTGCTAGCTTTTTGTCTGGCAAGGAACAGGAGTGTCGCTGCCTCACGGACGGACCTGGAGCTAGGGCCCAGGCCCCACCTCATGGCTACAGGCCACACCTCCAGCCCCAGTTCTGCGCTTGGATCCGACCCGGCTTCGGGCACCTGCTGCTGACAGCCTGGCCCCAGATCCCCAGCTGAGGACAGGGCAGAGAGCGACAGCCACTGCCACCGCAGGCAGCCCAGCCTAGCACAGGGCTGGAAATGGCTGCCACCACCACAGGTGGCCAGACTCTGAATCTCCTGCTGGAGACTGGGCGAGGCAGGGGCTGTACCAGGACTCAGGGCACTGGTGCTGGGATTTTTGGCATGAGCCCCATGTGCCAGGCACCAGCAATGCCCCTTGTGATGCTGTCTGAGTCTAGGTGACTGTTTATGATTATTTTTCATATTAATATGTCATATTTGCAATAATCCATATGTGATGTGCCATGTTTGGTATCAATAGAAAGGCTGTAATCTGCTAGGAATGATTCTATGATTTATATGTAGGTATCAGATTTCTAAATTCTAATACAAATATAGTTGTTTTTATGTGTGTTCCAAGTGATTTGATTTTAAGGCATTCCAGACTGGCTGTCTGACCCGATCCTATGTTTTACACCCCCTTGCATTTATTTTCATTCCTTTCTGTAAGTTCACCCATCTTTGAAGCATCTGAGGAAGTGGGATCTTCTCCCACGAAAGCTCAGGCTAAGACTAAATAGATTTATTTTTCAAGTGCCACACAACTGCTTGTTGGGTGTTTTTTTTTTTTCTTTTCCTCAAAAACATTATTTTCCTAATGGCCTATCATGGGAACTCCCAGTTGAAGTGGGCTTAGGAGATAATCTGTTCTGCCAGTCACCCTGTCAAGGCTGTTCCCCACTCTGAGTGCAGAAGGTGGGGGCCTGCAACAGGCCTGAAAAGCCAGTGGCCTTAAAGTCTGCTCTTAAAACACTCCAAGGCCTCCAATTCCTGGCCTTAGAGTGGTATCGCTGCCACCACCCAAATGGAAAAAGCTTCTTGGAAACCCAGGAAGGTGCACTTGGGAATTCCTTCCTGTGAGGTACTTGCAATCACTTTTATTCCTCCCTCAGGAAAGTGACTGAACTCCAGCTGCAATATGAGCTGGAACAGAGTCCCCTTTAGTAGCTGGCTGTGCAGTCTGAGGCACAGGCCCACAAACCTCTTGCCCTTCAGGACACAGAATCAAAGCTTGCTTAAAAAGTAAAATCTTTAATTAAAAAGGAACAGATAAAAACACAGAGAGTTGCTTCTCTGGGAATTAACTTAGGTAGTTACAGGGTAGGGGGAGGGAGTACGCGTGCTCAGCACAGAGGAATCGAGAAAACAAGCCAAAAGCAAAGAAAATACCCTGCCCACGTTTAAATAAACATTCCCTGTCCTACTCACGCCTGGTCAGTAACAACTTAACTTAAGGACATTGCTGGATTCTTCCTCAAGCCCCTCTGTCCTCCTCCTGATCCCTCCAGGAGCTGTGCTGCATCCCAACAGGAACAGGCCAGGCTCCTGTTCCAATTCAAAAAGCTGTGCTTCATTCTTATTGGCTGTCCTGGGATTCACTGACCAGAGTGTTAGCCCCTTCTTAACCAAGGGTTACTACACACCCAAGCTGACCACATGAATTAACTTTGTTTTGATTTGGCAAGTACCCTGAGAGCATGGGCAGGGCCAGAAGGAGATAAAAGGCCATAGCCCATTCTTCAATTTGTCTTCAGTCTGTCTGCAACCAACACTCCCCTCTGGAACTATTCTTCTGGGACTGAACAAAGGACTGAGACCCACCCAGCTGCTGCTGGGTGCACACCAGAGGAGTGGGACTAACCTGCAAACCACAGGATCTTCAAGGATTTGTTTTCTATGGACTCTAAATCATTTGTTTGTATGTGATTCACTTTGACCCTTTAACATCTCTCATATTTTATTTGTTTTTCTTTTATATTAAACCTTTAGTTCTAGTTACTAAAGGATTGGCTGGCAGCGTGGTATTTTGGGTCAGATCCAAGCCTCTATTGTTCCGGGTGATGTGGCTGGCCCTTTGGAGTCAGGAGAACCTATTTCTTAAAGAGACCTAGTGGCTAGAGGGGACCATAAGAACTGATGTGCATAAAGAGGGCTGTTTCTATTTTGCTATGCTTGGTGGTGACCATAGTGGGGAATCAGAAGCATATTTTGTTACTGAGTGAGAGACTGGTTTAAGTACCACCCGTCAGTGGTTTAGGGGTTTGGCCCCTGGTTTTGCAGCTTGCCCACATTCAGAAGGGTATCCCAGGAGGCCAGGGTCACACCCCTGGCAAGGAATAACACTGTCAAAATCTATGGCTGTAAAATCTGCATTGATTGTTCTGTCTTTTATTGTATCCAGGTTTCTTGTTTATCTTTGACTGATTCTTTGATTGTTCCATCTTTAGCATAACAAAGCATGCACTATTTAAATCAATGAATGTAGTAGGATATGATTGGCTAAAGGACTTTTTTGGGATTGATATTTTGTGGTAGATTAGTTTAAAATGGATGGTTTAAGTACAGCTAGCTAAGCAGGGTCTAAATTTTACTTTATAAACTGAGGAAACTAAGTCAAGGACATGGCCTAAGATCAGAGCTGCCAGACCTCAACATCTTGCTAAATATACTGTGCAGAAGCTGCATTCCCAGATCATCTGGCCACCAGGAGAAGTTTGTCTGTCTTATTGGGAACAGTGAGCACTGCATGCTTAGAGTGTGTATTCTTGTTTGTTAATAACTAGAAACTAGAGGTGTTACTGGGTAAGGATCCTTCACTGGTAAAAGGTTCTGAAAACCCACAGAGAATTACATCCAGTGCCCTACAGACTGGGAAAGGGTGGGATCTTCAGTTAACCAGGTTACAGCCAGAGCCCTATGGCTTGGAAATGGATGACTTAGAGCACTAAAGTGTGACTTCGGTAATGGTAGGTATCTTTTCTCCAGAGCTCTACAAACAGGGAAAGGGTTGGGGTGCATTAATGGTTTTACTTCTGAACCACTGTGAATTGGGGTAAAGGTGGTGGTGGCCTGGTGTGCTAATAACAATAGGAGGGTGGCAAAAAAGGCTGAAATCCCTGAAGCTTCAGGATGGGATGTACCTCTGCTGAACCTGCATCCTGTACTCCTCTCATCCTCCTATGCCCCAGAGCTCCAAGTCCCCCTAAAACCTCCTCTAGTTTCCATTCTCTGTCCCCACTCACACAGGAACTCAATCATTCTCCTCTCTGGAATTTTTGGTGCTTTTTGAGGCATGACCTGTTAACACAAATTTCACCTTTAGTATTTTTTAATATCTGCTTTACAACATTGCCTTGGTTTTCTTAGGTGCTACACAAAGCTTCCTCCTTATTACTCTGGATTGTGCAGGAGTGAGTGGAGTCTGTCTGTGATACACCGTTCCCCGGATCCTGTCCGGTGTGCTGCTGTGACCTCCCAATTCCCACTCCTGAACCCCAATTCACCCTGCTTTGCCAAGTGACCACTCACTCCTGAGTCAGTCCACTCCAGCCTCTTCCATGCAATCAGTCCCAGGCAGTGGGTGTATGCCCCCTGGCCTACTTGAGGGATGGGTCTATTTTAACTTTCCTGCTGTGCAGCACATTGGCATTTAGCCCAGGGTGGAACAAGGAGGGAAATCCAGGAAACCAGCTGTTTTGGCTGGCTCTTTCCAGAAAAGGTAAGTGCTGGAGAGTGAGGGGAGCTAGAGAGAGTAGAGACAGACTTGGGGGGGCCTAGGAGGAGTGGGAGGTAGGGAGGAGGGAAGAGGGGCCACTTGGTTGTCCTGCAGCTTGACTGGCTGGGGCTGTCCCAGCCCAACACTCACCCAGAGTGGCCCACTGCTCAGCCCATGCTCCTTGCCCCATCATCAGGGCCTGCTCGGCGGGTCCACCCCAGTCAACCAGCTGGCCTGCTGCTTCCCTAGGGCAGCCCGCAGACTGCCACACATTGTGTGCCCCTTGACTGGCCCATGGCCTGGTGCAGCCCACCAATGGTCCTTGCTTGGCCTTGTCCAGCCCAGTCCTGCCTGGGCAGCTCATGTACCATTGCTCAACCCACACCCCTTGGCTGGTCCATGGCCCGCCATGGCTCACCATTTGGCCTGACTTGGCCTACCAACTAGGCCTGCTCAGCACCATTTGGCTTAGCCTAGCCTGTCCCAGCCCAAGGTCCTGCATAGCTGGGCCTGGCCCAGCCTAGTGCAACCACAACATCCAGCCTACGTGGCTCAGCCAGGCCTTGGCTGGCCCACGACTTGGCCAAGCCCATCCTCACCTGCAGCCTGGCCCACCACTCAGCCCACACTCCTTGACCAGACCACAGTTGGCCCAGTTAGACTTATTTTTCTCTATATTGAATGGGGAACTGGCCCTGATCCTGCTGTACTCTCCTGAGTCATTCTTTACACATAAACAAACACAGTGTTCTCCCTTGGACCATTTCATGTTTCCCTATGAAAACTCCTACCCTAGTTTAAAACTCTATGCTGATCCAAAAACTTCATCAGTTCCACTCAGACTTCACCTTTTACTGAGAGCTTGTGTCACAACCTCTGCCTGTCTCCATCTATCCCGACCCTCAGTTACAAGATCCACCTGAGAACTTTGACCCATTCAAGCTTCACAGAACAGTGAGACCCTGACTCTCTCTCTCTCTCTCTCTCTCTCTCTCTCTCTCCCCCCTCCATTCCAGGTATAGCTTTCTACCTCTGACTTTTGCAATCAAACTTGAGCTACATTTGCACAATCTCCAGTTGAAACCATGTAACATTGTAACTGGTTGGTTGAGTTGATTCTCCTTGTATAGCTATTACTACTGGTATAATAAATTTTATATAAGACAGACCCTCTGAATTTTGTTAAATTTATTTATTGCATGAGGACTCCTTGCTTGTTTTGCTGAACTAGACATATAGCTACCCTTTTGGAACTTGAATTTTGTTCAGTTTCTTGTGTTCTCAACTTCCCTGCTTCTCTGCAGCAACACTCCTCTTACCTAAGCCATAGATCCCTGTAACACCCCAAAATTGTCTGGGCTTTGCTCATTGAGGGAATTACTACCAGGACAAGTGTGACATGAGGCTAGGGGAGGGTGCTGAGTCTGGGACATAGGAGGGTGTCAGCTTGGAAGCCCTCATCAACCATTCCTGCTCAGATGTGCCCTGTTTGTGTGTGTGTGTGTGTGTGTGTGTGTGTGTGTGTGTGTGTGTGTGTGTGTGTGTGTGTGTGTATTCAACTGATTCTGGGGATGGAGGAACCCAACATAGGCTATTGTCTGCCAAAGGAAGGTGATGCAACTGGAGTATAACAGCTGGATAGCCAGAGTTTCAGGTTCAAGGCCAGATCCATGCTGAAAGCAATTTGAAAAGAGAAAGAAGTGGGGGTGTTCTTGCCCTCAAAATAGGTTTGGGGCCTGCTCCCTCCCCAGGGGCCCAATCTATCTCCTGGGCTCTGACAGCATGGCCGTCGTGGGGGGGGGTGAGAAGGTCAATCACTCCTGGACCCACGGTTCCCTGGGCCCCATGCTGCCCTGCCATGAGCAGAGCAGCACGAGCCCACACTGCTGCCTCCCATGGTCATGCTGCCCCCCATGCATTCACCACTGCCTTTGGCACTGAGCTAAAAGCAGCCAGGAATGGGAGGCAGGGCACACATCCAGCCCTGAAGCGTGAGATGGGATTACAATAATTGCCTTAATAAAGCGTTGTAAGTGTTCTGAACCTGTTGGACAGCAATGGTTTAAATCCTTCAAGTCTGTTTTCCTCAATTCATTTAGAAGAGAAAGGCCCCCTATTCCATTCCCAGACCCAAGAGCCAACATGGCTTCATTTCCAAGGCCAGATTGCACCCAGATCTCCTGAGATGCGAATGACCCTGTAAAACATGTACTTATCCAAGATGATCATCTAGTCTCACCTCCTGCACAATGTAGGTGATAGAACCTCACTCCCCCACTCCTATAACAAACCTCTAATCTATGACTGAGTTATCTAAAGTCCTCATATCATGATTTAAAGATTTTAAGGTACAGAGAATGCACCAGCAATTGAGTCATGACCCAGGCTACAGAGCAAGGTGAAAAACCACCAAAGCCTTTGCCAATCTGCCCTGGGGAAAATTCCAGATATGTTGATAAAATAAATTCTGATGATGTGGGCAAGATTTACCACCCAGACACTCAAGAAAGAATTCTCTGGAATAACTCAGAACCCACCTCATCTAACCTCCCATTGGTATATCTACCACCAGATGCCAAAGATCAATCATCTGTCAAACTGGTTTTCCTATTACACAATCATTTCCTTAAATTTATCAAGCTCTGTTTTGAAACCAGCCAGGATTTTTGTCCCCACTACTCCCTTTGGAATGCTTCTCCAGAACAGCACTCCTGTGATGGATAGAAACCTGAGTCTAATTTCAAGTCTGTCTTCTGAGTTGTAAAAGGCAGAGAGATGCTGATGAAGAATATGCAGTGCTGGGGCAAGAGGAGTTTCTTCCCATTGAAAATATCTTCTTCACAATTCAGTGCCCTGCCATGCTCCAGGCTGCCAGGTGCACTGAGAGCCAGTGGTTCTGGCTGGTCTTGTACTGCAGCATGTCCTCCCAGTTGAGGGAACATCTGGTGGTGGCTTGGATGGCACTGATGGAATTGTCTAGTTCACAGCTGTACAGGATCTGAATGCTGTAGGGCTCTGGGGACAGAGGGTGTGATGCTGTCTGGGTCTAGGGGATTGTTTATGATTGTCTTTCATATTAATACTTCATATTTGCAATAATCCTTACGTGATATGCCATGTTTGGTACCAATAGAAAGGTTGTAATCTGCTAGGAATGATTATATGGTTTATATGGAAGTGTCATATCTGTATTAGAAGTTAGGAATATGTTTGTTCTACTTGTGTTCTGAATTATTTGATTCTAAGGCCCTCTGAGACTGGGTGGCTGCAAAACCATTGTCCCTTTGATGGCCAATTAAGGAAGCTCACAGGTACAGTAAGCTCATGGAAAAACCTGCGGAACCACTGGGACTTGCCAATGTGACTCAACTCCATGTTGAACCGCAAAAAACTGCACTCAAAGGGAGAAGGCCAGAGGTGATAAAAAGGGAGTGGCCCCATCTCCATTTTGTCTTCAGTCTTCAGTTTCCTATCTGCAACCAACACCTACCTCTGGAACTATTCTACTGCAACTGAACAAAGGACTGAGACCCACACAAATACTGGGTGTCTATCAGAGGAATTGGACTAACCTGCAAAATCCAAATTCTTCAAGGACTTGCTTTCTATGGACTCTAAATCATCTGTCTGTATGTGATTCACTTTGACCCTTTAACATCTCTCATATTTTGTTCCTTTTCCTTTTTGTATTAAACCTTTAGTTGTAGTTATTAAAAGACTGGCTCGCAGTGTGGTGGTTTGGTTAACTTCTAAGCCTATATTGTTCTGGGTGATGAGGCTGGCCCTTTGGGTTCAGGAGAACCTATTTCTTTAAGAGACCCAGTGACTACGTGCGGAATGGATGAGCTGATGTGCAATAAAGGGGGTTGTTTATATTTCATTATGCTTTGTAATGACTGGTATGGGGAATCAAAAGCATGTTTTGTTACCGACTGGGAGACTGAGTTAAGTACCAACCGTCAGTGGTTTGGAGGATTTGCCCCTGGTTTTGCAGCTTGCCCTGATTTTGGCACATTCAGAAGGTTATCCCAGGAGGCCTGGGTCACAGAGGGGCTGTGTGAACCACTGAGCATGGATATGTCATCAGAAGGGAAATGGGGGAGAAGCTCCCCCCTGAATGAAAACCATGAGTTTGGTTCTCCGCCGCACCTCTCACTAACCCACAAAATCCATACTTATGTTCCAAAGTTGTGGGAGAACGCAGGCATCCTGGCTTTCAAACACCCATTTTAACCACCAGATATCACGGAAATCAGCCCATATTGGTTTCCCTTTTTCTCCCCAGCATCCTCCCATTTCTTTTGAGCCATTCACCAATTCCCTCCCTACGCCAAGCTGTGTGCTGGGGACAGGGATTCACTCGCTTTTGGGGAGCTGGCGTTCACCTCCCACAGCAGATTCTGGTACTTGGTCTCTACCCAGGAGTCTCAGCTTAGGCAATGAACCCTGCCTGGTCTCCAGAACTGCTGGCTGTTCTGGTAACCTAGGGTGTAGTCATTGTGAGAAGCCAGCCTGCTAGTGCTGATGTTGTAAGCAGAGAGCACCAGGTTGTTAATCCACTCCAAGCTCACCCACTTAGGTAGGCCAGGGGCTGCCTGCAAGAAGATTAACTGAGCACAAGGGAAATGGTGAGCCCTTGCAGAAAGACAAACAAGGAGTCCTGCGGCACTTTTGAAGACTAACAAATTTATTTACCACATGAGCTTTCGTGGGAGAAAATCCCACTTTGTAGGATGCTTGGAAGATGGGGAACTTTCAGAACGGAAGGAAAATAAATGCAGGGACGTGTAAGTCATAGGATCTGGTCACACTGTAAAAGCAAATCAAAGCAGTTGTTAAGATTCAAACACTGGGGAACAGCATATAGAGGAAAATGAGGTTAAATCATCTGTTGCAATGAGAGAGGATGTGAATGGGACCCAGGCATCCAGCATGACAACCCGAGGGGGCCCTGCAGTGCCAAGTCCTGGGAAAGACACTGGGATGGGGAACAGGAACAAGGGATCTGGGTGACTGAGAGTCATTTGCCAGCAGAGGCAGGAGCTAATAAGAAAATGAGACAAGTATGGCTGGAAGCATTGCCTTGGAGGGGATGAGACAGCATCTTGCCTCCATTTGTGCAGAGCTGTTTGCACTTCTGACAGGAAATGCAAGTGGGGAAACCCAAACCCACATGCTGAATGAAATTCAACACAAACAAACCAGTTGTCCCTGCCCCATGTAACTTGCTTTGCTGCACTAAACTTTGTTTGCCACCAATGCAACAAATACTCAGTTACTCCTGTTGCTGTTTCCAAGCTGTTGCTCTTATAATGTGATTCCTTTATGGGAAGGTTTCCTGGGAGTTCACCTAAACAGTGCTGAGCTGCTCTGATCCACAGCCATTGTGAGTCTGTTTGGACTTTCCAGAGACAGGGGAATGTGTGGGCGGTGTCCCTAAGTTCAGAAGGCTGCAATGTTGTTGCCTTAGTAACATTATTGGAGCTCTTCCAAGCTGTTCAAACCTTCTGGCCCTGAAGCTCTAGTGTTAGCAGTGCAACCTGGGCCTGTCAACAGCCTGTCAACAGCCCCGACTTACCATGGGTTGCCCTTATTAAAATAGAAAATGGCCTGACCTATGGTCAGTAAGTGTGTGGTCCCTTTTATCCCCTATTCCAACAAAAGGGACCATTTCTCAGGGGTGCCTCCTTCCATTCCCTGGTCCTGCATTGCTGCCTGGGGAAAACAGCTGGGGGAGCACTCAGGTGCTGTGCTGTACTGATGAGGAGGGAGACTAAGCCCCTGGGTACCAGGATCCAGGGGGATCACCAGGAGGATCAACCATCCCCACTCCACTGAGTGGATTTCATGGGTCCTGTCCTCCTGACCACAGTGGCCTGCCTGAGGGTGGGGCACTGGATGGGGCCTGTCTGGCGTTGGGGGCCAGAAGCCTAGGGCTAGAGGCCACAATCTCTGGCACTTCTGCCCCATCCTCAGGCTGCTTGCTCTGCCCCTGGAGGTAGGGTGGTACATGGCTGCTGCTCTCCAGCACTAGCGCTGTGCTCGCCTGAGCAGGGCTTAAAAGGGGAGGGGAGGCTGGGGCTGGAGCCCCTAAATTCCCTGCACTGATCTGGCCCTGGGAAGGGGTGGGCTGGGTCTTCCCAAGGGGTGGGGGTGTAAGGGGCAGTGAAGGGAGCCCCTCAGCACCCCAACACATCCTGAAGTGCTGGCCCAGATCTCAGCCCTCTACTTTCCAGGTGGGGGAAGGGTGACACTGTCCTCTTCCTTCCAGGGCTAGGCTGAGGGCTACTGCCCCAGGATGGTTATGTGCAGGGGTGTGTGGGGGGGTTGGCATTTGAGCTGCTTTACAGGTACAAACTCCCCTACCCAGCGCAGCTGAGGGGTGTGCCTGAAACCCCTCCTGCCTGCATGAGGGGAGCTGCAAGGTGCAGGGGAGTGTGGAGCATCCAGGGGGGATAAGAAATGTAGGTTTGGCCTTCAGGCACCAGACATCCTTAGTACACCATTGCTCAAGTGCCAGTATTGGAAGGGGGATGGGAAGAGGCACTGTCTAGCAGGGAGTCAGCAGTTCTGAAGTGCAGCCTCCCTGCTCACGACATTTCTGCCCACAGCTCCAGCAGAAAAGCAGAACTGCTGGTCGGAAGCTGATGCAGCTGGGGAGGAGCTAGGGAGGCAAGAAGTCTGGTCCCAGCAGCAGAGGCCACTGTTGGTGCCTGGCCCTGCTTATTGTTGTGAGGCAGGGCTAAGCAAACAGTCGCTGTTTTCTTCATTAAAATGTTGGCCACCCTTCAGTAGCAGAGAGTGCAGTCTGATAAATTCAGCAGCTCTTCATGTTGTTCCTAAACACAGGCACAGGTCTGGGGAGAAGGATAGTGTCTGTGGATGGGGGTGGGAAATGACGACAGGAAGGTGGCAAGACTTGTGTCAACTTTTCATGAAAATCTGTATTTCCACAGCTGGGAGAGGAAGGCAGCATCATCCCTTGCCTGCTTTGCCATATCTTCTACATTAACTTCTCTCTGATCTAACTCAGCTTTTTGATAACTACGGCAGGGACAGTATGAGTGTGTTTTAAATAGTTTCAGATTAAGTTGCTAAAACAGACTTTTGCCCCCTCTTGTTAGTTGCATGCCAAGTGAATGTAGGCCTGTCACTGCATTCACTGGGAGTTCAGTTTCAACTCAACAGAACCGAGGGCTGTTGCAAAACCTGCCTTTTTGTGATAGTGTCCAGTGATATTTGTTGTTCTCTGAATGTTAGCACAGTTTTGGGATCACTGGTTTGATGTCTTGATGGACCAATTGGACACATTGTTCAAGTTATCTTCATAAATGTTGGTAGTAAAACAGATGAGCAGCATGTATCATAGCCAAAAAAAACCCTCTGTGATTTTTTTTAACTATCTTTGGGTGTTGTTTTACCCTCTTTGGATGTTGTTCATGAAACAATAGTGGCTCCAAAGAGCATCATTTAGTTGCTTGTTTTTAAAAGCAGCAAGACACTTGAGTAAGAAAGTCTGTAAGGCTAAAGTTTTTGTGAAGGTGAGCAAGCTTAACCACTAATGCATGCCATTCTTATGCTCTATATGAATGTATAAAGATGGGTGTTCTACTATCTTTTCCAATTCTGAGCATACAAATAAGGCAGCGATAAGAGCTGGCTTATTCTTAACTACATGAAAACATCTGGCAACAGTGGTTTTCAGTTTCATTTTAGCTACAGAGGTGGTGAGTTATTTTAAAGCCATGTTAACATTTGAAAAGTTTAACTTTCATTTTTTGTAATATTTGAATAAAATTAGGATTTGTGAATCCCATTACGATGATCAGGAACTTGCCATCCTTAAAAAAAAAAAAAAAGAGAACTTTTCTCCTTTCTTCTAAATGTTTAAACTGAAATAAGATTTTGATTCCTGTCATTGGGGGTCTATCAATAAACCTCCAATTCTATGTGGAACTGGTTCATAACAGAGAGGAATTATGTTGTATCAACAGGGACTACTAATTTACCCTATGTGATGCTGTATGGGTCTAGGGGACTGTTTATGATTATTTTTCATATTAATTTTTCATATTTGCAATAATCCATATTGGATATCCCATGCTTGGTATCAATGGAAAGGCTATAATCTGCTAGGAATGATTATATGATGTATATGGAGGTATATTTGTATTAGAAATTAGGAATCTTATTTGTTTTATGTATGTTCCAAGTTGTTTGAGCTGAGGCAATCCCACACTGGGCATCTGCAAACTATTGTTATATTAATTGCCCATGGGGAGGGGGTCCCAGATGGGATGGTCCTAAAAAAAAACCTGTTTGACCAGTTACCCAGACTGACCATGTGGCCCAACTGCATTTTGATCTGGCGAGGACTCTGAGATAGAAGGCAGGGGACCCATCTCCATTTTGTCCTTAGTCTTCACTCTTCAGCTTGTCTGCAACCAACTCCCTCCTCTGGAACTATTCTCCTGGGACTGAACAAAGGACTGAGACCCACCCAGCTGCTGTTGCTGCTGGGTGCACACCAGAGGAGTGGGGCTAATTGCAAACTACAGGATCTTCAAGGGCATGCTTTCTATGGACTCTAAATCATTTGTTTGTATGTGATTCACTTTGACCCTTTAACATCTCTCATATTTTGTTTGTTTTCCTTTTATATTAAACCTTTAGTTGTAGCTACTAAAGGATCAGCTGGCAGTGTGGTGTTTTGGGTGAAATCCAAGCCTATATTGTTCTGGGTGATGTGGCTGGCCCTTTGGGGTCAGCAGAACCTATTTCTTTAAGAGACCCAGTGGCTACAGGGGATCATAGGAACTGATGTGCAGTAAGGGGGCTGTTTCTATTTTGCTATGCTTGGTGGTGACCATAGTGGGGAATCAGAAGCATGTGTTGCTGCTGACTAGAAGACAGGTTGAAGTACCATCCGTCAGTGGTTTGAGGGTTTGGCCCCTGTTTTTGCAGCTTGCTCTGATTTTGGCACATTCAGAAGGTTATCCCAGGAGGCCCAGGTCACACCCTAATTATAAGTTTAATTGTAAGAAGTATGTAAAATGTCCTGATAACCTATACTAATAAATGTTGGTGGGAAAGGGTGCAAGGAAACCAGACAGATATACTGGGTTAATGTAAACCCAAAAGGCCACTTTGATATAATCTAAGGACCATGCTGAAATCAGTTTTGTTAAAACTAGATGATGTGGAGCTGGAAGTTAATGAGCCAAAATTAGTGTGCCAGAATTTATGCAGAACTGGAGGACAACAAAATAAGGCATGGGATATTCCATCCATCGCTGCCGTTTTAGGGTCCTTCAAGAAAGAGATTTTGTGAGAAAAAGCAAAAGAAACAAAAGAAAAACAGATGGAGGCTACTGGAGTAATCTTCACTATCATGACTGCTACCCCCAACCGTCTCCTGGGACCCCAGGCCTTTCCCATCTTGATCTACAGAAATGTCCTGAGATCAGACCAGGCTAGGCAGATAACATCACCAACTCTCTGAGCTCCAGATGTATCCCAAGCACAACCAGGGATGAATTGGTTCCGACTTTAGCAACAAAAACAACAAGAGCTCCAGCCCATCTCAGCTAACATCTCTTTTCCTCAAAATGGCAGCTAGGACTAGGGGCATCATTGGCTTTGGGCCAACAGGGCTCATGCCCCAAATGTGTTGCCCAGAGCTGTAAATGGAGGAAGGCTCAGTACTCTTTCTGTTCACTTAAGCCCTCACACATGCTGGGAGCTGGGGACGGGTGTTTTTAAGTCCACTGCCTGAGTGGGCACTTAAAAATGACTTGCAAAAGAGGCAAAGTGTTGTGTTACCTATTTTGCAAGTCATTGCTATCTTCAAGTCTGTGTACAGAATAAACCTTAACCCTTTCCTACCTAACCTGTCTGAATTTGCATGGGGGTGGTGCTGGGGGAGGCTTTTACCATTTTCAGGAGGGCGCACTGTCTCAGCAATAAGCACTAGCAGGGTGTTGTGGCCCGCTCCTCCTGTGTGGGCAGCACATTACTCCCAGGCATTTGTGAACAAAGTCCATGGCCTGTTAAGGAGGACCTGCAAACAAATAGTCCTTCCTTTGCCCCTTCAGGGTAATGTTGCAGATGGCTCTAGGGTGCTGGCGGTCATTCCACTTCGGGGTCCCAACCTCCACAAGAGGATCCGCCTCGGGAACTGGGAGCGGAGATGGGGGGCACAGGCCTGCCCATCTCCACTGTGTCCCAGCCCAGGGTCCAGGCAATGACTGATATCTCAGCCACTGTGTCAGTGGGTCCCTGCTGCAGCATGCTGACAGCAGCACAGGCCCCCAGGGTGGGGACCTGGGGTGCTGTTCCCTGGGGCCACTTCCAAGCTCCTCTCCCGACAGTACCTGTGCTGTTTCTTCCTAGGCTTCCTCCGGGTAGTTGTTCTGCTGCAAGGAGTAGAAGCCCTCAATCTTGTCCGGTGGGTTTAGAATGGGTAGCTCTGCTGGGACCTCCTTGGGGGTGGTTCCTCCAGGTTGCCCACAGGGAGGGGGGACAGATCCTCAGCAACGGGAAGCTCCTCCAGGTTGCTGATGGGGGCGTGGTGTGTCAGCATCCCCATAGGCTGGCAGTGTGGGGAATGGGCTGGGGTCTGGGGCTAGTGGGACCCCAAATACCTGAGCATCCTTGGCGTCCAGACTTCCCTCTGGGGAAATGATCATGGGGGGGCCTAGTGAGCTTTCCCAGCCCTGGGCTGGGGGGGTCTGAGTCTGACCCCAAGGAGGACTAGGGCAATGGAGCTGCTGGGCCACCCTCCTGCCTCCTTGCTGGCTTGGGCTAGAGCGAGCTCCCTTGCTCTGCTTTTATACTTCCGGTCCGGCCCCTTGGGTCCTGAATTGATGGGCAAGTGCCTCCCCACTCTACCCACCTATGGGCCTTCTGGAGCACCCTGTCCCTCTCAGGTGGTGGCGATGTTTCCTCCTTACAGATGGACAATGTTCAGTGGGTCCCTCTGTGCTCCCTGAGGTGCAGCCAAAGTGCCACTGTACCTGGAGTCCCTGGGGCCCAATCCTGCCTGTGGTGGGGTTCCTACCACTCCCCAGTCTTCCCCATCCCTCCCCGCTGTGTGTCCCAAAGAGTGATGTTAAAAGATATAATGATTTTATTGTGCTTTTGTGTTGTTTTTAGTGATTTCAGTAAAAAGTTTACTATGTCAGTTTAATAAAAAATCAACTTAAGTGTTCATATTAGTAAAAACTAAAATTCAAGGTTGGCAACCCTGGATCACCATTTCCAAATATGGAAAGGTTGGGCTGACCCAGGAATGGGGCTACTCTGGGGGCAGGATGGAGAAATAGGGGACTGCAATGTAGGGGTGCCTGCCCAGAGGATGGGAGAGCGGAAGGAAGGGAGCAGGGTAAAAGGAATATAGGGGAGGAATGGGAGGGTTTAATATGGGGTTTCTGGAGGACGATGGGGAGAGGACATTCACAGAGGAATCCGGTTGGAGGGAAGTGTTTGTTTTTGGAAAATAGAGCTGTGAGAGGAAACTTGGGGGTTGAGGTACATGTGGCGCTAAAATATATGCATCCCTATGTTATACATAGGGGTCAGTGGGGGGAGGAGTAAATGAGGAGTGGGGGACTGTGGGAACTGGGAGTCAGGGGTTTCGTCTAGGGTGAGAGGGAAGTAGAAGTATCTGGAAGGGACTGTGGCAGGAGCTGAGAATGGAGGCTGGACCTGATTCAAATAGGCTCTGTTATGGGGGGATGTTTCTTGAGTGTCCATGGGAGATGATTAGGTGGTCCAAACCAACAGGAGAGTATGTAGAAAGTCTGAACAACTGGGATTTATCAGGGGGTATGAGGAGAAGCATTATGGGGTGTCGGCTGGGGAGACGTATATCACTGGGTCTCTGCTGTGTATCTAAGTAACTTGGAAATGAAATGGGGGCAGGAGTGTTTTGGAGGTTGCTGTGGCATCCATTCCTGGGGGAATTTAGTGAGGAGTGCCAGACGCCCAGTTTATGGGGTGTTGGGAGGTGAGCTGGAATCAGAAGCCTGGCATGGGCTTTGGGTGGCACGTGGCAGCCTTCTCCACCTTGCCTTCAAGTGGTGGAGGAACTGGGAGGAGGCAGCCTTGGGCTTGTGCAAAAGATGGGAGTGTCCTGAAGCCTGGCAAGGTGGAGGAAATAGTGGTGAGAGGTTTGGAAGCTGTAAGGCTGGGGATGGGGGGTGGGGTGGGGCTCATGCCACAAATCTTTTTCCTATGCAGTGATGCTCCTGGTTATGGGGCCAGATATGTCAAAATCTCTAAGGTTACAATGTGAGATGTACTTCTCCATGCTGTGCTCCTCCTCCTCATTTATTCACCCTATGCTGCATAGCTTACAGCCCTCCAAATCTCCCCCGTTCCCATTTTCTGTCCTCACCCAGGTGGCATTTCATTCACGCTCCACTGAGGAATCTGTATTGCTTTTTGATGCAAGATCCACGAACACAAGTTTCACCTCTGATCAGAGGTGTCACTGGCGCTGGGCACATGGGGCACATGCCCCGAATCCCGGCGCTAGAGCCCCGGGTCTGGCAGTGCCCCCCCGTTGGGCCTGAGATCTGGGGCCCAGGTGCCTGCATCTGCGGCAACCCTGTCCCCAGCTGAGGATCCAGGGCTCAGCTGCCCGTGGCCGTCACTCCTGGCCCCGTCCATTGCCAGGGATCTGGGGCCCAGCTGCCCATGGCACCGGCGAAGAATCCGGGGCCGAGCCACCCGCGGCCGCTTCTGTCCCCGTTCCCAGCTGGGGATGGAGGGCCCAGCCGCCCGCGGCAGCCCGCTGCAGCTTCCAGCCCTGTCCCTGGCCAGGGGGCATGGCCTGTGGGCTGGGGATGCGTCCTGCGGCCCAGGAACAGGGCGTGGGCCGGTACGCCCGGGTCCCTCCTCGGGGCAGCAATGCCCCTGCCTCTGATGTGCTGCACCCCTGCACAACCCTGTAATTTGATCTGTGAATCTTTCATGATCACCCTTGCAGTGGAATTGTGTGGCTTAATACAAAGTGTGTCATTTGTGTTGTTTTCGGAATGCTCACGGAAGGCTCTATATTAATATCATGATAGTATGTTTCCTGCAACACCGTACATGTGTACAGATGTGAAGTGTTTGTCCACGTGTATTTCTTATGGCCTTAGTGGAAGCAGGAAATAAGAGCTTCACTCAAACACTCAGAAGAAATATGCACAAAGAACAATCAACATAAGTACTTTGGCCCAAGAGCAAAGGTCAGCTGACCTCAAGACGTGGGGCTGAACGGGAGTTTCAAAGAGAGAAAAAGATATACTCTGAGCTGATTGAGGCTTTTTTCCCCCCAAAGAATCCAACTGGCAAGTATCCTCAAGGACTGATACCTAGCCACAGAGTATAGTCTAGCTGAAGACCATAATAACTAGGCCCATATAGTAAGCTAAACATTACTGAAGCAGTGATTTTAGTTTAGAATGTAAGTTATCTTTTATTTGATGGCAATTCTCTCCTATTTCCAAAGGGATTGCCATGTTACTCTAGTCCAGCTAAAAAACCAAACAAACAAAAAAAAAACAACAAGGAGTCATGTGGCACTTAAAGACTAACAGATTTATTTTTCGCATGAGCTTTCGTGGGAGAAAATCCCACTTAGTCAGATGCTTCAAAGAGACTGATTGTCTGATCTTCCATTGATTTGCCTTATAGTCACTTGAAATCATGTTTTAATCAATCAACATATGTTTGTTTTATCTCAACCATTAAAATGTCAGATGAGTACGTGGAACTCCTGACTAAAAACAAAGCTGGTGCATACGGTTTTCTTTGTTAAACTGCTGGATCAGCGTAAATAGGCTTGGAAGGCCCAGTGGGTATGCATTGAATCTTGAAAGACAGCATTTGGAGACTGGGGGTGCTTCCTGGGGGAGAATCCCATGACTGGATAGTGAGAGCACACTTCCACCACCTGGAAGACCAATTACACTTTGGAGACTGGGTGTGAGAAAGCCCAGGAGCGGGGGCTCACCCAGCAAAGTGGGTGAGTTGAGGCCCTGGTATAGAGTATGGGGTGGCACAGAGGCACACCAGAACAGACTGCAGGAGGAGAACATCACATCACTTCACAAAATTTTTAAAAATGGTACATGTCATTGCCTTGGTGTTCTCCGGTGCTACCCAGAGCATACTCAGCACAGCTCTTGAGTCTATGGGAGTGGGTGCAGACTGTCTTGATAATTTTCATTTCCCTCTTTTATGCCTGAACATTCACTTTGTCTCTTACATTTATAAAACATTTGTAACATTATAGGTATATAAAGTAGTTAAAAGATCTTTATTAACATGCTGCTCTGTCGCTTCTTATAATATAATGCTTTCCATATTCATTCTGGCTGAAAGTCTTTTTCAAGCAATGGAGTGAGTACATCTGCTGCTGGCTTCTATTTAAATGCCTGGTCACAGTCCCACAGCCTCTCTCTCTCTGTTTGCTTTCTGAGTGACACACCAGTCACAAACATGCCTGGTGAATCCACTAAACTGCCTCAGGATTCCATGCTGCACCAGCAAGGCAGGCATCTGAATTGGAGAAGTTTTCCTCTTCCATCCATAGAATCTTTTTACTAGTTTGTAACCACTGGACAAAATCCTAATGACAGTACGGGGGAAATTTTATACTTGGCAGAATAATAAACTAAATATCATTAAACCATCACATACAAGAGTGAAATGCCCAAGATAGCAAAATGATACAATTAGTGGCTTAGGGTCACATCAATTGAAAATGATTAATTATATTTAGTTTCTTAATATGATATGTGCTAAATTTCACCAAACCTTGCAGTCCTTGGGTTCTTCATGTGACCTGTTAGCTGTGTTCTTGGGGAACCAGGATGTGGTATCCAGCCTGTCTGACTGATAAAGAATCTCCCCCACCCCACCTCTGCTTGAAACAGAATCGATCAGAAGAAAGATTTACAAAAATCAATGAAAATGCTGTGGAGACACACCTAACCTCCCCTAGACAAGGGTGACAGAATTAAGGCAACTCTCATAGCCTCACTGGCATCAAAGATTGTACAGGGAGGCATGTCTGTTTGTATATGGAGTGGAGAACAGATGTTCCAAGGCACAGACCACCTTGATCTCTGGGATTAGAGAAGCAGGGGATCACAGCATGATGGGGGGAACTGTATTCCTGACATTAATGAACCCATGTCTGTGCACCCCCAGCTCAGCACTTATCTGACCAATTCTAGATATAGGTCCTCATTTGCTAATCAAAGTACTGAATCTGCCTGACTGCATTGTGAGCTTCCTCAATGTATCCTTGACTGTAGCCAGGAATGATCAGTTCCTCTTGTCCAGTGTAAACAAAACAAACTTGGGTTAGTGCCTTGACTCATCATTTACCAGTAAATGAAGCTAGTGTTCTCCCCTTGATCATTGTTATTTCCCTATGAAAAACCCTACCCAAGTTCACAACTCAGTTCTGGCGCCTGGATCTAAACAGTGCATCGGTTCCACCAGAGTTTCACTGTATCCTGACCTAACATTGTACTGTGGGCTCTGCCTGTCTCCGGCCCTCCATACCCTCAACTGCAACAGTCACCTGGGACCCTTAACCAGTTCAAACTTCATGGAGTGGTGAGATCCCAACTCTCTCTCTCTTTCTCTCTCTCACACACACACACACAAATTCTCTACTCCAAGTATAGCTTTCTAACCCTGACTTTTGTAATGAAACTTTGCCTAAATTTGCCCAAAACCCCAACTGAAATTATGTAACAATCTAAGTGGTTTGTTTGTCTCTCCATATATGGCTGTTACCACTGATAGCATAAGTTTTATATATCTGGCAATAAAATAATTATAATGGTTAAGCTGGTTGCCAGACCCTTCTCCAAATTTTGTTCACTTTTTTGTGTTCTCAGCATAACCCTTCTACCAGGCACAGCTGGCAGCAGCGAAAGACTAGATTCTGTATCTAAGGGTTCCTATCAGTGATATATCACTAACTGGCTTGAGCCCCCAGTGAGTCTCAAGGGAAATCACACATTATAGTAATGATTATACCCTGGGCACCATAAAAGGCAATAGTTTCTCCATCACAAGCACAGGATCTGGGTATAGACAAGTAAACCTTTTAATAAAAGGAAGAAAAGAGACAAACAGCCCTGGTTTGAGAATACAGTATAATATAGAAGTCAGAAAAGAGCAGAACACACCCCACTCCAGAGTCTCTGACATCTCTATTCTGACTCCTCCATGCATTGACCATTATGGTTGCCGTGTCCATCTCTCAGAGAGGAGGGGCTCAGCCTGCCCCCTCTCAAAGGCTGTTGCCAACATAGGCTTGACCAGGCCCACTCTGCTGCTACCTCTTGCCACCTATGAGCTTCAGAAAGTCCCTGCCATCAGTGTGAATCCTGTCACCTGATGTCATCAACCACTCATTGCTCCCACTGTTTACTAGCTCTCACTGTCCATAGCTGCTGACTGCTTGTGGTTTCTGCCATCTGCTGGAACCATCATCCCAGGAACCAACCACTCATGGCTCCTTCCCTCCTTATGTGGCAACCAGTCATGGCTCCTGCCATCCATAGGCACTGACCGCTCATGATTCCCCCATCCACTGGTGACAGCTACAGCTGGCTCATCTCAGATAGGCTTCTCCAGCTTTTCTACCGATTTCAAATCTTAAAGGATTTCAGCACAAGGGAAAAACTCTGTTGACACACGAGCAATGTCCCTGCTGAGAAAAAAAAAGGACTCTAAAAAGAATAATTAACTCTATTTTTTTTAAAAATGGGAGCAGAGGATCAAGTGATGTCTGAGGCTAGCTTTGGCTGAGCTCATGAACTCTTACAGCAAAGCCCCCTTCAACCCGTCCTTGATGATTTTACCATACTGCAAACAGGGTCCACCAACTTTTTTGAGTTCAGTTTAGGTGAAAGTGAGTCTTTCATCAGAACAGGTTAAACACAGCTCTGCTGTCATTTGATCCTACAAAGGACAAAATTCCATTGCCCTTTCAGTTAACAAAAAAGTGATTTGTAAAACAAAAAAACAGTTTCCCATCATGCCCAGTGCCTGGGTGAATTTATCCATATACACTGAAATTATGTTAGGTACTTAATTATACTCATGCAAATATAAAGCTCCTGCGGATAAGGTGTCTTTTCATCAGACTGGGCAGGGGGAGCGCCCTCAGACACGCAGACCTGCTTGACACTCAGACCTTGCTTACATGAACTTACCTATTTGCGGAGCTACAACACTCCCCTTACCTAGGCCAAAGATCCCTGTAGCACCCCAGCATTCTTCAGGATCTGCTCAACCAAAGGAGTTATTACTAGGGCAAGTGTGTAATAAGGCTGCAGGATGGTGCAGGAGGTTGTTGAGGCTGGGGCATATAGAGGTGTCCTCTTGGAAGGGCTGATCAACCCTGTCTACTCAGATGTGCCCTTTTAATCTGTGTGTGTTTATGTGTCTATCTGACTGATTCTGGAGCTGGAGGAGCTCAGCATAGACTGTTGTCTGCCAAAAGAAAGGTGATGAAGCTGGAGAATCACTGCTGGTTAACCAGAACCTCTGATTCAAGGCCAGTTCAATGAGGAAAATAATTTGGATACAGAGTACAAACAATTAAAGATATAAAAATGATGGACTGGCCTCCTTGATTGCATGAGTAACAAACATCAAATTCTACTGTTTCCCATTTCCTTCTTCAGCAGCTGTGCTGAAGGCTTTATGCAAGGAGGGAATGGTTGGCCTGGCTCTACTCTCTCACCTCTAGAATTATGTTCTAGAAACCATGGACACAAAAGTCATTATGTAGGGGTGGCTAATAGGTGATTTTATACTCTGGGTAACCTGCTCAATCTCCATCTCAAAGAAAAATGGGAAAAAAAGATCTTAACTTTTCCATGACACCTAAACTCTTGGAGTCGGCTTAATGGGAAAGATACTTAAAGGTCTGTATCCTTGTGATTCATCCAGAACAGCATATTTAACAGATACTGCTGGACAGAATTCCCTAGTGTTTGACTGGAGAAGGATTAGGTAAGAGACGATCCCAGTATATGACCCAGCCCATGCCCTGCAGAGGAACGTGACCTCTTCCCCCGTGGAATCTCACCTGGGTGAAAAATGCCTTCCTCATGTTGAATGTAATGATCCGTCAGCCCTTGAGCATCCCACCAACCCGCACACTGGCCAGGCATGTGAATGGAGCATCTCAGTGCCATCTCAGAGCCCTGGCCAAGCCAATCCAGTGTGCCATCTTCATTTGTGCTGGATCCCTGGTGCTTCAGCAGAAGGTAAATAAAAATCCCAGAATACAGGGAGCCTTCCTGTCCGACCCCTGCAGATAATTGTCTTCCTGCAGAGCTGCAAGTGTTATGAACCTGTTGCCCAGGAGGGATTTATCCTTCTATTCTGTTTTCCCCAATTCATTTAGAAGTTCTATAAGCAGCTCCAAGAGTCAGTCTGTCCCCCATGCCAGGGCCCGATTGCAGCCACATCCCTCAAGATGGGAATGACGCTGTGACACATACATTGATCCTTTCAGAAGCTTTAGCACCTTCACTCTTATCAGTGATATCCTGCTCCCCCCACTGGAAACACACAAACTGCTGCAGACATGGGGCAGGCTGATAAGGGCAGGCTGCAGTATGGACTGTGCAGATAAGAGTCTGGCAGTGATCCTCAACCACAATGAAGCAGCTGGGGCCCCAGAGAGAGCAGGGAATCTGTGGGGGCAGAATAGGGCATGCTTTGAAATGGGGAAGGGTATCAATTGACACAGGAAGACAGGGTTCAGGGCTGGGAGGTGAGATGGGGCAGAGATACTGGGGGAAAGGGAGGAATTGTGTGGAGGAGAAAGAGGTCTGTTAGAGAAGGCAGTCAGTGGAAAGTGGGAGGAGCCACAGGAGAGGAAGCAAACAGCCCTCTGCAGTATTTACATCCAGAAGAGCAGGGCTGTCCCCAGGGGGGGTGCGGGTGCTGGGCAAATTACCCTCTGCTGGGCCCCTCAACCCCAATCACTGGGGAGCGAGGCCAGCCAGCCCAGGGGAGTGTCTGACAAGGCACATCATTCTCTAACCCCTCCAGGTTCCTGTTGCTGAACATCAAGAGCCAAGAACTCCGCAAATAGGAATAGTAGGGAAGGTGATGGATAGTACTGTCCCTGGGACTTCCAACCAACTTGTAAAGGTTCCCCATGCACTGGGGAAGTCGAAGGTGTCTGGGTGTGCAGCTGGCACATGGCTCCACGCCCAGCTGTGAGATGCCACCTTGCCAACCCACACCAGAGACATCTACTGCTGTGGTTCTCAAGATTTTGAAATAGATCCCAACCCTCCCATGAACTTTGCTGTGATGCTTGCCTTCCCCACAACCTTCTGAGTGACAGCATGAGAGTGGGGAACAGGGGAGGATAGAGTGGGGTGTCAGCAGACTAAGAGGAGAAATGCAGCTGGGTGGCAGGCACCAGGGAAGGCAGCACAGCATCTACAGTTTCCCATGCTGTTCCTACCCTAAGCCAAATGCCTGGGCATGCTGCAGGGCAGGAAATTTAAAAAGGTTCTGGCCTGGTCCCAGCTTACAGGTGCATGCAAACCAGGTGGGGGAAGTTAGGGAACCCATGAGAGACAAACAACTCAATTTCACTCAGGATGGGAAGAACAAAAAGGATGCACGGCAGAAAGAAAAAAAAAGGAAAAGAACAAAATACAAGATGAAATTCATGTCTGATCATCAGCCGTTTACAATGATCACACAGGAGCTCTGAGGAAGCAAGACACAGGAAGTTCCAAAGATTTACTTGAGAGTCAGCAAACATAAAAGATGGGTAAAAAGATGAAAACTTACCCAGTATCTGTGGGAGAATAGGCAGGTGACACTAATTCTCACCTACTCACCCTGGGATGGGCAGGGGGAATTCAAACATCAAGAGATTAGTTTAAAAACACAGTATAATATTTGGCCAAAAATAAAAATGCCATTCTTGTGATTTTTGATCTCTTAAAACTGGCAATGCTGTATAAGTTGATACTATATACTTCACTCAAGGAATTCCTTTCCCTAACTGTATTCTTCCTGCTAGTGTAGGGCCAGGCTTCTGTAGTCACAGTGCAGGGACACAGATAGATAAAATGAATTGAATGTACCTTTAGAGCGTCTGTTAGGCAGCACTGTATCTGTTCTTTAATATCATAACTGAAATAACTAACTCAGTTTAATAGACATTGTAACCAATGTCCAACAAAGCTCGATGTTGTGAAATTAGAACTTCATTTTGTATTTGTGACAGGCCGCTCCCCAAATCCGGTCTCGTGTGCTGCTGTGAGCTCCCAATTCCCACTCCTGAACTCCGATTCACCCCACCTTGCCAAGTGACCACTCACTCCTGAGTCAGTCCACTCCAGCCTCTTGTGTATGATCGGTCCCAAGCAGTGGGTTTATGCCCCCTGGCTACTCGAGAGACGGTCCCCCAGCAAGCACCCATGGCCCCAGTTACTACACCAGGAGCCACAGGGTGTCCATTTGCTAATCCTTCAAGCAAAGGACTCAGGTGGAAAGAGAGCACTGCCTCCTCTCAATTTTGGGGAGTGGAGCCACCACCCCCGAGACCGGCCAAGCCACTAGCACTCCGCTGGACCCTCGATCGGCCTGGGTTCAAGATCCCCGCTGATCATCGGTAGCAAGCTCAAAATCCCAACCCTATGTGGTATCGCCTTGGCACTGACCTCGTCAGTCACCAGCTAGCCTCTCAGCCGCCCCGAGAAGGGCAGCGGCGCAGGCAGCTCCGACGACCGTCAAGGGCACTCATACCTGGCTTCAGTGCAGAAGATGAAGAAGCAGACCAAAGCAGTGCCGTCCTCTTCGGCACCTCAGGGCCTGGTGCCGTTCCCTACGGTACCGTTGACAAGCCCAGTACCATCATCAAGCCCGGTACCAGCAGACCTGGCACCATCACCGGTATCGCCACTTCTGGTGCCCCGATACCGTCAGACCCAGCACCGACAACCACGATGCCGATACTGGTATCGTCATGCAGCTCTATGCCCTTCTCCAGCCCAGTACCATCAACTAGCCCGACACCGGGTCAAAGTGCTGTACCTCCAAGCCCTCCTCCGCTACCTCAGTCGGGCACAGAGGAGCAAGAAACCCCGCTCCATCACTCCTCCGAGGAGCTCTTGGTTCCGGACTCCCGGACATCAGGGGGGAGGTCTTCCAGATTGTCCTCTGAAGACCCCTTCCTTCCCCCCCAGGAGGAGTGTCCGAGAAAGTGGCTTCAAAAGAGCTCTGTATCACTGAGCTCGAGGAGATCACAACCACTGGGAGAAGTCTCTGCTCCCCCCATGGCTCCTATGCCACTAGCGAGGTCACCATACAACGAGTGGACCCTCGACTGGTTGAACATGAGAATAGATGATATCTCCTCCCATTATGCTCAGTCACCATTGCCAGAGTTCTCGGATTTCTCCGACAATGAACCTGACCCTGACTCTACACAACGTATCAGATCCAGGGCCCAATCCTCCTTGTCACCTGATGAGTGTCTAATTGACATGTCTGCCAACCACGAGGGAGATCCCTGCGTCGAGCAGGACCTCCTCCGCCACATGGCGGCAAACCTAAAGCTGAAGCTGGGGATGATCCAAGAGGAAGATGACTCCCTCTTCGACGCATGCCATAGAGTCCCTCCAGCTAAGGTCGCAATCCCCTTGCATTCCGAGGTATTTCGCATTGTCCAAGAATGCTGGCAAATGCCTTCCTCAATCCCACCAGTGTCCAAAGTGGCAGACAAGAAATACTCTGTCTCCCTGGAAGGATTATCCTTCCTGTTCCATCACCCCAGCCCAGGATCCCTGGTGGTTGATGCAGTTAACCAAAGGGAGAGGCAGGGCCAGCCAAGCTCCATGCCCAAGAACAGAGAAACAAAGAAGCTCAACCTTCTGGACAGGAAGGTTTACTCCTCCACTGCTCTCCAGCTGCATGTTGCCAATCATTCAGCCCTAATGACGCACTACATCTTCAACTCATGGGAGGCCATGTGAAACCTTCACACGACTGTCTCCAAGGAGCGTCAGGGAGACTTCAAGGCAATGCTGGATGAAGGAGAAAGAGCATCCAGGGATGCACTAGCAGCAACCTGGGATACAGTGGATACGGCAGCCTGCACAATGGCATCTGCAGTCATTATGTGCCGGTTAGCCTGGCTCCGAAGCTCCAGTCTCTCCATGCAGATGCAGCAGATTATTCAGGACCTCTCCTTTGAAGGCCCTGACCTCTTTGCACGTTCCACAGACGTGAAGCTGCATGGTATGAAGGACTGGAGGGCCACACTCCGATCCCTCAGAATATACACTCCACAATCCATTAGGCACTCCTCGAGGCTGCATCAGCAGCTCCAGAACCAGTAACAGCAACTGAAGCAGCAGCTGCAGCTGCAGACTCAGTTTCCAAGATCCCTCCAGTTCCTCCAACGTCATCTCAGGGACCTGGACAAAGACAAGAGCCGATCAGGTAAAGGGGGGAGGCTCAGTGCCTCGCAGTCTGGACGGCACGGACAGGGATCGGACCGCTTATCGGGCCACCAGCAGTGTTTCTGATGGTTCCCTAGAGGGCAGTGCTCCAGAGCCCCTGTTCTCCCCCCACCGCCTCTGCCACTTTGCCCCACGGTGGACCCGCGTCACTTCAGACCAGTGGGTTCTCGACACGGTGGCGCAAGGATACCGCATCCAGTTCCTCTCAATCCCTTCGGACAGGAAACCGCCCCCCTGTATAGCATCACAGAATCCAGAACTGCTAGGCAGGCTCGAGGTCGAATGCCAAAAGCTACTCTCCCTCAGGGCCATAGAAAAGGTTCCCAAACGGGAGTGCGGAAAAGGGTTCTACTCCCGCTACGTCCTGGTCCCCAAACCCAAAGGGGACCTGCGGCCTATTCTAGACCTCAGGGCACTCAACAAGCACAAAAAGAGAATAAAGTTCTGCATGGTTTCCCTGCCCCAGATTGTTCCCTCCCTGTCCCCAGGAGACTGGTCCGCAGCCCTCGGCCTAAAGGGTGCTTACTTTCGCATAGCCATCTGACCCCACCACAGATGTTTTCTCAGGTACGTGGTGGCACGAAATCACTACAGTCACTGCTCTCCCCTTCAGGTTATTGCTAGCTGCCAGGATGTTCACAAAGTGCATGGCACCGGTCGCAGTGTTTCTACGCAGGAGGGGCATAAGAATCTATCCCTACCTATACAATAGGCTGTGTAACCCCCTGGGGGTTTTAAGGACCATGGTTCCTTTAAATCTTTGCCCTGTGGGAGAAGGACTAAGGTGTGGAGCTGAGGAGGGGGGCTGGAGCTGGAGGCCCTGGGAAGGAAGCAGGGAGAGAGGCCCGGCCTGAAGCCAAGGAAGACAGAGCGGCTGACCTGGGATGCCAGGCCAGCACCCACAGAAGGACACTGTGCTGGGGAGAGTCACCCAAGGACAGAGTGGGATCCAGTGACTGGCCATCTGGACCTGTGGGGCCGTGAGTACAGCACCTGGAACTCAGGGGGGAGGTTGTAGTTAGTTAAGTGGGGAGGCTGTCACTCTGGGTTTTAGCAGAGAGTGGCAGAAGAGGCATCTGAGGGTTTTCTTTTGCTGGACTGAACACTGGACTGGAACTGTGCTGGGACTCCTGAACTCATGGTGCAGAAGCAGAGCTCACGTCTGCCTCCAGCCTGCTGCATTGCTGGGACTTACAGGGCCCTCTGTTAGCTGTTACTCTGTGTTACTGCTGCCCCGTCTCCCCTGTTGGTTTCCCCTTTGCACCTCTGTAAATAAACCTTCCCCATACCCCTAATCCCTGAGCTATCCCAGTGTGTGTGTGGTCCCTCTGGGGGTTTGGAACAGGTGCCCCTGGGGCAAAGGGGCTCTCCTTTCTGTGTCCCTGTGCACACCCTTCTCTGGCCAGAGCTGCCTGCAAGGCAGACTCTATCTGGCCACATGGGTGTTACAGCTCATAGTGGGCAAGTCAAGTCGACAGGTGCAAAACCATGTCGACCTGGTAGTGAAACTGTGCAAGTTCCTGGGCTTCCGCATAAACTCAAAGAAGTCCAAGCTTTGCCCCACTCAGGGCATAGAATTCATTGGGGCACATTTAAACACTCGACAGGGCACAGCATCATTGCCCTTGTCAAGATTTCAGTCCATTTACACCATCGTCATGGAACTGCAAGAATCCGGTTTGACCACAGCACGCCGCTGCATGCAGCTCTTGGGACACATGGTGTCTGCCACCTCGGTAATCGGAACAGCTCGCCTGCAGATGAGACCGTTCCAACTCTGGTTCACCACGAGTTTCCAGCCAGGGAGAGACCGTCTGGACAAGGTACTCTCAGTCCCCTAATATGCCCTGGAGTCCTTCCAAATTTGGAAGGACCCTGGCTTCGCAATGGGAGGTATCCTGTTCAGGGAGTCCAAGCCCTCAGTGACCCTGTTAATGAATGCTTTGGACTCAGGTTGGGGAGCCACCTGTCTGGGGGCCTCTCCACGCAGGGGGTTTGGAACCCAGAGGACAGACTCCTCCACATAAATGTGAAGGAGCTCCGGTCTATCAGGTTGGCCTGCATGATCTTCCTCGACCAGATCCGCGGCAGGATGGTCCAGATCCTCACAGACAATACAGCGGCCGTGTTTTATACGCACCATCGGGAAGGGGTCCGCTTCTCGGCTCTATGCGAGGAGGTGACCAAGCTTTGGCAATTAGTGATAGATCATCACTTCACGCCGACTGCCTCCCGCCTGCCCGGGGTAGACAATGGGTTAGCAGGCTCACTCAGCAGGAAACCCCTTGCGAATCATGACTGGTCCCTCCACAATGAGGTTTTTCCCCTGCTGATAAACAGATGGGGAACCCCACAGGTCGACCTGTTTGCCATGAAGCAAAATCACGAATGTCACCGATTCTGCTCCCTTCGAGGTCAGGAGGAGGGTTCTCTCAGCAATGCCTTCCTCCTCAATTGGTCGGGGTCCCTAATGTATGCCTTCCCACCAATCCCCCTGATCCACAGGTGCTATTGAAGGTCCTTGCACACGGGGCACACATCATTTTGATAGCCCCGGACTGGCCCAGACAACACTGGTTTCCACTCCTACAGGACATGTCTGTGAGGACCCCGCTCCGCCTCCCATGGTGGGCGGACCTCCTAACACAGGACTCGGGCCACCTTCAGCACCCAAACCCAGGCCTCCTGCACCTGACAGCCTGGATGCTCTCTGGCTCAGCGAGCAAGAGAGGTGCTGCTTGGTAGCAGGAAACCCTCCATGAGGTCCACTTACATGGCAAGGACTGCCCCCCCACGCACACACACACCCCAGGCCAGGTGGTGAGGCTGGAGGGCAGGCTGGGCCAGAGATCCTGTGTCATCATTAATCACCAGCCATTTTGAGACATGACTTTTGCCTTGTGTTTTCTTCTTTTCTTTCTGGAGTTGATCCTTGCTTTTGTGGCAGTTCCTTTTCCTATCCTGAGTGAAATGGATTTGTTTGCCTCGTGGGTGCCCTAACCTCCCCGACCTGGTTTGCATGCACCTGTAAGCTGGGACCAGGCCAGAACCTTTTTAAATTTCCTGCCCTGCAGCATGCCCAGGCATTTGGCTTAGGGTAGGAACAGCATGGGAAACTGCAGATGCTGTGCTGCCTTCCCTGGTGCCTGCCACCCAGCTACATTTCTCCTCTTAGTCTGCTGACACCCCACTCTATCCTCCCCTGCTCCCCATTCTCATGTTGTCACTCAAAAGGTTGTGGAGAAGGCAAGCATCACAGCAAAGTTCATGGGAGGGCTGGAAGTCCCAGGGACAGTATGATCCATCACCCTCCCTTCTACTCCTATTTGTGGAGCTTCTTGGCTCCTGATATTCAGCAAAAGGAACCTCAAGTGGTTAGGGAATGATGTGCCTTTGTCAGACACTCTGCTGGGCTGGCCGGTGGCACCACTCCCGAGTGCTGGGGTGGGTGGGGCCCCCGCAGAGAGCAATTCACCCAGATCCTTGCACCCCTCAAGGGATGGCCCTGCCAAGGAGGACGGAGCTCCGCAGTTCTCAGTAGTAACAGAGGACTGAAAAGGAGCAATGGTTTCAAGTTACAGCTGGGGAGGTTGAGGGTGTATATTAGGAAAAATTTTCTTACTAGGAGGGTGGTGAAGCATTGGAATGATTTACCTAGGGAAGTGGTGGAATCTCCATCTTTGGAGATATTTAAGGTTTGGTTAGACAAAACCCTAGCTGGGATGATTTAGTGAGTGGTCCTGCATTTTTTTTTTTTTTTTGCAGGGTGTTGGACTAGATGACCTCATGAGGTCCCTTCTGACCCTATGATCTATGAAACAATAGTTTTGATTTAACCATCATTTCTATATAACACTAGGTTTTATGATATCAATATGACTTTCCTCATATCACACTGAGGGAGCGCCTCATTTCAAAATAAGGGGATGTTTTGTAGACCTACCATTTTTTAAACCAAAATAACCAGTGTTATTTCAATTTAAACAGTGTGTGTGGACATATCCAGGGGCGTTGCTGCCACGGGGGGGGGGACCCAGGGCACAGGCACAGGCCCCACCCCCAGCCTGCAGGCCACGCCCCCTGGCCTGGGACTGGGCCAGAAGCCGTCGTGTGCCACCACGGGCGGCTGGGCCCCGCATCCCCAGCCGGGGCTGGGGCCAGAGCAGCTGCCGCTGCTGCTGGCGGCTGGGCCCCAGATCCCCGGCTGGGACGGGGCCAGGAGTGGCCTCCGCGGCCGTGGGCAGCTTAGCCCTGGATCCCCAGCTGGGGACAGTGCTGCCACGGCCACGGGCGGCTGGGCCCCGGATCTCCAGAAAGGAGGGCACCGCCAGACCCGGGGCACGAGCCCTGGGATTTGGGGCACGTGCCCCGTGTGCCCAGAGCCAGTGACACCCCTGGGCATACCCGAAGAGTATGGCCTTTGAGTCTGCAAAGACAAATGTGAATTCTTTCACTCCTCTGTTGAATATTTGAGGCATATCATAGATATTAGTGGCGTTTGAGTCTTCAGCAAAAATAAAGGTTATTGTAGATGCTCTACCTCCTCAAAATATTACCTAGCTTTGTTCTGTTTTGGGTTATTGAAATATTATGGAAAGCTTATTCTACAGTTAACAATGTTACTAAAACCATTACATGAGCACCTTGACCAGAACAAGTTCTGGAAGTGGACTGAAGCCTGTGATGTTGCATTTAACAAAGCTAAACATGCATTACTAAATTCAAAGGTTCTGACACATTTTGATCAGTCCATACCTCTACACTTAGCCTGTGAGGCCTCCCCTTATGGCAGGGGGTTGGCAACCTTTGCTGGTCCCTGTGCCAGCCCTTCCCACTGCACCCTCAGCACATACCAGGGGCTGAGCTAAAAGGGGGCACAGTGAGACCTCTGGTTTAGCGCTGGGGCTGGCCCCACCCCTCCCAGTGGGCAGTGTCCAGTTCCTGGCCAGGGCCGGCAACCATTCCCTCTGGTAGCAGTGGTTGGGGTTGGGGTTGAGGCCAGCTCCCACTGGCAGCAGCAGGTGGCCTCCAGGGTTTGGGGTTGAGGCTGGCTTCCACTGGCAGTAACAGCTCTGGGCTGGCCGACCTGCCCTGCTCCCCTCTAGACTGGCCGCAGTTTCTTCGTCCCTGCTGGCCGTGCTCTCCAGTGGGGCAGGATGGCTAGAGGGGCCCTGGAACTACAGCATGTGGCTCTTGCTGCCCCAGGCCATGCAGTGCTGGGGGAACAGGACCAGAGTGAGGTCTGAGCAGCCCCATGTGCCACTCAGGCTTGGCCCCTATGCCATTTTTGGCACATGTGCTGGAGGTTGCTGACCCCCGCGTTATGGAGTAGGAATGGTTGTGTCACACATTACACCTTCAGGAGAGAAAAGACCCATTGCTTTTGTACACACCTGAAGCAAAAGCAGGAACTAACTATACCCAAAATCAAACATGAAGCACTGGGAATCATTTTTGGCATTCAGAAATTCCACCAGATACAGCCCCTTCCCCACCCCAGCTCTGCCAGACCTTCCATCCATGGCTCATAGCTACATCAACTTATCCGGCCAGACAGAGCCTGTGCAGGGAAAGCAGATAGGGCCAGGCTGGAATTGCTCTTGGGTGCATCGTCCTACTCCCCTCCAGCAGGGGCATCGCTGGTGCTGGGCACTCTGGGGCACGGGCCCCAAACCCCAGCGCCAGTGCCTCAGATCTCTGGCCCAATTGCAGCACTACATAAACCAGTTTGTCTCACTAGGAGGTCAGAAATCCCCTGATTATGGGTTCTAAGTTTATGAGATTGGACTGGTTAGCTCTAGTGCTAGCGACAGAATGCCTTTTAACTCCAGAGTTGTGGGTTTGAGACCTATGTTAGGAATCTTAATTTTTGGCCTCTTGCTCCCTATGAAAGGGCTAAATTGGGGGGAAAATATAGGGAAACTAATAAAATGAAGGAAAATAAAGTATGTCATAAATAAAATTACTAACAGGGGTCAATTAAGTAAAACAAATAAAGGGGTGCATCTGAGCCGGATAGGAAGAATTTAGGACCTTTTTTTAATTGTAAAATGGTCTGCTGTGGAAAATGAAAAATGAGAGGTGAGTTAACTTTTTTGTTTTTACCTTTTTAGGTGCTCTTCAAGTTTCTATTCGCAAATTTAGTTTTTTAACTTTTTTTTAGTCTCATGAACCTTAATGAATATAAAAACTTTTATTTAATTAAAAAATCCAGTTTTCCATAAAGGAAAACTTTTTGGTAATTTTTTATTTTCAAATAATTTAAAAAACACATGACATTGTGCAGTTTTAATGCTGCATTCATTAATCATTACCCATTTTCCATGATGTAATATAGTAACGACAGTTATATTAATACTGCATTTTCTCCATGTCCTCCTTTTCGTTCTTCCATGTCCTTTTTTCAGCACTTTGGTATCCAGTAACCCTACCCCAGTGAGAACTGGCTCCTCTGTTGGAACATGGGATAGAAAGAATCCTGCATTGACCGACCACAGGACAGGCAATTTTCTGTTTCAACAAGAGCTGTCCCTGGTAACACAGGGCAACTGGCAGGACCAGCCTGGTACTGATAACATCAGAGGTCCAGGGCCAACAGCTCTGAATGGCTCCACCAGTGTTACTAAGGCAACATCAATTCAATTTCAAAAGGGATAGCTGTGTTAGTCTAGTCCAGGAAAAAAACAACAAGGAGTTGTGTGGCACTTCACAACTCCTTGTGGTTTTTTTTTAACATCAATTCAGCCTTCCAGTCTGACACCTCCCACAAATTCCCCTGTCACCAGAGAGCCCTGACAGCTGCAGCGAGGGTGCTGGCTCAGAACAGCTCAGACTGCACTGCTGGCACTCTGAGGAAACCTCCCCATAAGCGGAACATACGTCATAACAGAGCCAACAGAAGGAGTTACTGAGTATTTGTTCCTTTCCTGGGCCGTGAAACTTCCTGTGATACAGTGGGCAGGAAAGAGACGGTTGATTTCTCTGCACTGAATTTTGTTCTGCCTCTGGGTCTGTCCTTACTTCTGTCAGAGCAGAAGACAGCTCAGTGCAAGGAGGGACGGCTGCACTGTTTTTAGCTCTCTGGCACCTGGCCCTGGACCTTGCCCCACAGACTGGCCCTCTCATCCACTTCAGAGTGATGGTTCCTCCAGCCAAACCTATATCAATCTCTTTCCGGCTCCTGTCTCTCTGCTCTGTTGCCTTGGCTGGTAAGTAATCCCTGGTCTCCTGGATGTTTGGGTCCTGTTCCCCACCCCAGTCTATCTTGTCTCAGGCTGGGCAATGCAGAGCCCTCTTGGGTTGCTGTCCTGGAAGCTGGGTACAATTCCCATCAGTGACAAAGTTGAGGAGCTCCTAATGTTCTCGCTGAGTGTTGTGTGCACCTCACTTTCCCTCCACGTGTCACTCATGTATTTTGGTGATGGAACCTGGCTATGTGATCGTTCCAGAGGACCCTCTAGATATCTCCAAATCATGGGCAGACCTCCCTGCCCTCCTGGGTCAAACCAGTAACAACAGGTTGTAAGATTGGGCCCAGGAAGGAGACAAAGGGCTGAGGGGACAGAGCAGAAGAGTGGGATCTCTGAGTAGCTGATAGAAGAGGCCAGTTCTCCAGTGGTGATCTGCCTGGGAGCAGAGCCCAAAGATGGGGTCTCTGGGCCTCCTTGATTGGTCGCTGCTACAATTTTTAATTAACGTCTGAACAAAGTCTTTCTGCATTGTGATCCTGAGAACAAATAAACCCCTCTGACTCCCACACTTGCTCTGAATCACTCTGCAAGATGGATTTATTCATGACCCTTTTTGGTGTGGAATTGCTCCCGAGCATCCCAGGCAACGTGACTCATGGGGGGAGCTCAGGGGGACTAACCCTCTAAACGTGGACACAGAAGCCAGCAGCATTGCCTTGTGGAGAGTGATCCGAAGGGGAGACTCCAAAGCAGTAGAGTCCAAACTGACTGCATACCTAGTGGTTCCAGAGAACCATCCTGGGGACTCTGGCACATTTGTCCATCTCTCTCCTTCCTGCAGGGGTTCACCATGTCTTTGTTCAGGAGGTCATCTCCCCTCAGGGGACCCCCGACCTGCCCAAGCGACTGGGTGTGCTGAGAACAAACGACCTGGTCCTCTTTGTCTATGACAGCAACAGTGACGGGCTGGCTCCTCGCAATGGCTATTCCCCGAGTGCCCAGGAGAGTCAGCAGTTCTGGAAAGCAAGCGGGACTCGGTGCCTGTCCTGGAACTCCAGGGTGGAGTCTGAGTACCAGGGCCTGGTGCGGGAGGTGAATGCCAGCTCCCCAAAGTCAGGTGAATCCATGTCCACAGCACTCAGCTTGGTTCAAAGAAGGGATGGGTGGACAGATCAAGGAAGTTGGGGGGGGGCCTGGGGGAAGAGGGGACATCAGAGCAGATTGATTTTCCTGATTTCCCTGAACTTAGTGGGTAGAGTGGGGGAGCAAGATGCCAGGATGCCTGGCTTCTCTCCCAGCTCTGGGAAATAAGTGGGGTCTAGAGGAGTGTGAGGATATCTGGGGGAAGGGGTAAGTTTCATGCATGGGAGAACTTGATCCCCAATTTGCCCCTCATGGCAACTCTGTGCTCAGTGGCTCTCTGCCCCTCTGCCTCCAGAGCCCTACTACTTGCAGATCCTGAAGACCTGTAAACTAGATGACACCACTGGCACCATCCTAGCCACCACCAGGTATTCCCTCAATGGGGAGGACATGCTGCAGTATCAGTCTGACCAGAAACGCTGGTTTTCATTGCACCCGGCAGCCTGGCATGTGGCGGAGCGCTGGAACCGTGAAGGGGAGACTTCATTAAGCCATATTACACCCCAGCGATGCAGGTTCTGGATTGAGAGCAACACACCATTCGTGGCTCAGAAGACAGGTGACAACTCAGCCGGTGCCTCTCTCTCCCAACCCACAGCCCCCTGCTGTCCCATTCCATGTGACTCATGACCCTTTCTATCCCCTGCCCCAGCCCAGCCCACAGTGCATCTGGCCTTCGTCCCAGGGACCCAAGACCAGCCACCCGGCCTCGTCTGCAAGGTGACAGGATTCTTTCCACGTGACATCGAGGTGACCTGGGAGCGAAGGGGTCAAGTGGCCCAGGGGGAACAGGTGACCAGCAAGATCCGGCCCAATGAAGACCACACCTTTCAGGTTCAGGTGTCCATAGAAGTGGGACAAGCTGGGATCAGGCCCACAGACCACGTGTGTGTGGTGAGACACAGCAGCCTGGGAGATGAACCCTTGAGGGTGACCTGGGGTGAGTACTGGGGGGGGGCAGGTCAGAGGCAGCAGTGGGGACAAGCCAGGAATGGGGCACCCCTTACTGAGGGAAAAGAAATGAAAGAGATGGACTTGAGGAGTTGGGAAAAGAGGGAGGTGGAAAATGGAGGGATGTGTTTTGGGGCAGCAGGGGAAGAGTAGATAGAGAGAGGTACTGGGGGGGAGCAGGGGGTTTTGGGGGAACTCAGAGGTGAGGGAAGACAGTTAAAAGGGTTTAGAGGGCTCAGGAGAGGTGAAGATACAGAAGAGGGTGTCTAGCTGTATGGCAGACACAGGGATGACTGAGGGCGACCTTCCAGGGCACAGAGGATGCTAGGCCAGGTCTATCAGGGCAGGGAGCATAACCCATAGGAGGGGAGGTTTATTGAGGCTTTGGTGGCCTGTGGATCAATCTGTTTTGGGCTATTTCCAGTTGCCCAGGCCACAGGCCCCATGGGTGTCTTCGTGATTACTGCTGGCTGCATCCTTGCTGTGCTGGGAGTCATGGCCCTGGCCTGGTACCTGAGGAGGAGGAGAGGTGAGTGATGCCCCCACACAGCACCCAGTAGTGCCCCTCCTAACCTGCTCTTCCAGCACAGTGCTCCCAATACACTTCCTGGCTCCCCAATCCTGCCCCCCTGCACAGCATGCCTTTGTGCCCCTCCTGACTCCCGACACCGACTCCTTCATCATTGTGACCTGTACCATCCCCCGATCTTCTCTATCATTACTTGAGATCCCAAGAGCTCCATTTGGAGGCCCAGCTCAATAAAGGGGCTGTGACCAACATCCCCATCCTTGCCCCCTCACACCCTGGCGGCAGGAGGCAGGAGCAGGCTCTGGGCTGCAGGGTCTCCAGGTGAGTCACTTCCTGCTTTGGTTTCTCCTGCAGGAGGCCAGAAGAGGCTGTATCACCCAGCACAAACACAGGCAGGGATCCTTGACTCTGCTTCAGACACGACAGAGCCATCAGGAGATGCCTCGTCCATGGCTTCTTCTCACCCAGAAGCCACCAAGTGACCAGACATGAAGCTGACTGTGCCAGGACTATTGACTTAAGGTGCAGCCTCATGGACCATCCCTGGCAATGGGAAGGTGCTGGTGTAAGGTCTGAGGCCTTGGTTTGTCTTTTTTTGAAAGGGGGGGGGGGGGCTAAGCTCAGGCCTCATTCTTGCACTAGCCAGTAGCAGCATTCCTGAAATTACTTCAAGGCAACGGAACATTCAGGAGTTCAGAGGGTGATCTTGGGCTCATAGTTTCTCCTGCCAACATCAGAGAAATGATTACATCGTCACATGCTTAAAAAATGCATTGTTTGCTAGCATTCTGTCTGGCAAGGAATAACACTGTCAACATCTGTGGTTGTAAAATCTACATTTATTGTTCAGTCTTTATTGTATCCTGGTCTCTTTTGTTTGTCTAAAATTTCTGTCTGATTCTTTGATTGTTCTGTCTCTAGCATAACAAACCATGCACTATTTAAATCAGTGAATGTGGTAGGATATGATCGGCAAAAGGACTTTTTTGGGATTGGTATTTTGTGGTAGATTAGTTTAAAATGGATGGTTTAGGTACGGCTAAGCAGGATCCAAATTTTACTATACAAGCCGAGGAACCTAAGTCCAGGACACAGCCTAAGAAGATCAGAGCTGCCAGACCTCAACATCTTGCCAGAAGTACTGGGCAGAAGCTGGATTCCCAGATTATCTAATCTTGGCTGGCCAGCAAGAGAAATTTGTCTGTCTTATTGGGAGCGGCGAGCACTGCATACTTAGAATGCGTATTCTTGTTTTGTAATTGTTAATAACTAGAGACTGGGGTTTTACTGGGTAAGGATCCTTCACTGGTAAAAGGTCCTGCAAACCCACAGAGAATTACATCCAGTGCCCTACAGACTAGGAAAGGGTAGGGTCTTTGATTTACCAGGTTACATTCAGAACCCTGTGGCTTGGAAATGGATGACCTAGAGCACTAAAGTATGACTTGGGTAATGGTAGGGGTATCTTTTCCCCAGAGCTCTACAAACTGGGAAATGGTTGGGGTGCATTAATGGTGTTATTCCTGGACCCCTGTGAATTGGGGTAAAGGTGGGGGTGGCCTGGTGTGCTGATAACACTGGGAGGGTGGCAGAAAAGGCTGAAATCCCTGAAGTTTCAGGATGGGACATACCTCTGCTGAACCTGCATCCTGTGCTCCTCCCATCCTCCAATCACCTGATGCCCCAGAGCTCCAAGTCCCTCTAAAACCTCCACCAGCTTCCATTCTCTGTCCCTACTCAGACAGGAAGTCAATCATTCTCCTTTTGGGAAGTGGTGGTGCTTTTTGAGGCATGACCTGTCAACACAAGTTTCACCCCTACCTTTTTTTTGTATCTGCTTCACGACATTGCCTTGGTTTTCTTGGGTGCTACCCAAAGCTTCCTCTGTGTTACTCTTGAGTGTGCAGGAGTAGGTGGAACCTGTCTCATGGTTTCTGCTTTTCCCCTTCCATGGTGGGAAAGTCACTTGCACATTTTACAAATATTTGTAATAAAGTAGGTACATAAAATAGTGAAAAGCTCTTCATTAATGTCTGCCGCTTATCACAATATGATGCTTTCGATGGTCCTTCAGGAAAGCCTCGCTTATGTGATGACCCAGGTACATCTGTTGTTGGCTTCTGCTGAAAGTTCCCACAGTGTCTCTCTGTCCATTTGCTTTCAGAGTGACACACCAGTCCCAAACATTTCTGCTGAGTCCACCAAACTTCCTTAGGGTTCAGTCATGCCCCAGCTAGGCAGGCTCCTGGATTGGAGAAGTTTCCCTTTTCCGTCCATGGTGTCTTTTTGGTACCTTGTAACCATTGTGGAACAAACCCTAGGGACTGCATTGGGGAAAATTTTACATGTGGCAAAACAATAAAATAATTATCATTAAACAGTTGTACACAACAGTGAAATGCCCTTAATTGCAAAATAATGCAACAAGTGGGTCAGGGTTACATCTATGGAGAATATTGGTTAATAATATTTAATTTTTTATATGCCATGTGTGAAATATTACCAGCCCTGCAGTCCCTGTGCTCCCCATGTTACTTGTCAGCTCTGTGTTCTTTAATGCCATATATAGCCTGTCTGACTGATGGATTCCTCCTCCCCACCTCTGCTTGAATGAGAACCAATCAAAAGAAAGAATTACAAAAAACAATGGAAAGGCTGTAGGGACATATCAAAGCTCTTCCAGACAAGGGTGACTGGATTACAGCAAATACTTTAGCCTCATTTGAACTGAAGACGGGACGGGGCAGATTGCCACACAGGCCTATGGGGCAAATGCCCAAGGCTCCACCCTATGGTGCTGGGTGGGCTCACTCTGGGCTGTAGGCCAGGCTCAATCATCCTGCCCCATCTTTGGGCCAGTTGGTCAGCCCCTGGAGGCTGAGTGGGCCAGCCCAGATGCTTGGCTCCATGCTCCTCCCCTGCTCTTGGACCACCTGCTTCACCTCTGGAGGTGGGCCAGCATGTGGTCACTCTGCTGTGGAGATGGGGCAGCTGATGCACCATGGATGGCCTCCACCACAGGCTTCCAGGACCTGCAGCCCTGGAGTGCTGCACCGGAAACACCACCATGCACCAGTTGGCTCCACTGAACCCTGGGAGCAGACTGGGCAGAACAGGCCGAGGACCCAAGCTGGATGGCAGATTGTCTACTAGGCGACCTGACTCCAAAGCCCTGAGTCCCCTTAATTTGCTTCTGGACAGGGAGTGGAGAACACAAATTTAAAGCCAGGACCGCACTGAACTCTGGGAGCAGAGAGTCAGGGAAGCACAGGGTGATGGGGGAATCTCTGTTCTCAATAATAATGAACCCAAGCCTGTGCACATCCAGCTCAGCAGTGAATAGACCAACTTTAGTAACAAGTCCTCTACTGGCAACCAAAATCCTCAGTCAGCGTGACTGCACTGTGAGCTCCCTGGAAGTAACACTGTCCATAGCCAGGAATGATCAATTCCTATTGTACAGCCTCAACAAATCAATCCTGATAAGGGCTGGTCCTACCATACAGGTGACCTAGGTAGTTGCATAAGATGCCAAACGTTACAGGGGGCCAAGAGCTGCTGGGATGGGGCCAGAGAGCCTATTTTAACTTTCCTGCTGTGCAGCGCACCAGCATGTAGCCCTGGGTGGAACAAGGCAGGAAATCCAGGAAACCAGCTGTTCTGGCTGGCTCTGCTCCCTGCTCCAGAAAAGGTAAGTGCTGGGGAGTGAAGGGGGCTAGAAAGACTAGGGAGAGACTTGGGGGGCCTAAGAGAAGTGGGAGGTAGAGAGAGGGGAACAGGGGCCACTTGGCTGTCCTGCAGCTTGACTGGCTTGGGCTGTCCCGGCCCACCACTGACCCAGAGTGGCCCACTGCTCAGCCCATTCTCCTTACCTCATCATCGACGCCTGCTCAGCCTGGTCTGCCTCAGTCCACCACCTGGCACTGTTCCCTCTAAGCTGCGCGGCTGCGCGGCCACGCACATAAGAAACCCCTCCCCGCGCAGGGGTTTCCAGTTCCCGCGCACGGGGAGGGGCAGGACTGGCTGGGACAGCCCGACAGAGCGGCTGAGGCTCAGCCAAGAAGCGGAGGAGTGGTGTATCGCTTTAAGACTGCTCCTCTTTGCCCTGCCCTCCTCCCTGCTCCAGGCATGCTGCAGTGCTACACGTGGTTCCGCTTTGCTTTGTTGCTTCCGCTTCTCAACCCCGGCTTCTTTCCAGGCTCCAGCTCAGGTCCTCTCCCCTTTCCCTGCACCTGGTTTTGGGGGAGGTTTGATCTTATTTTTTGGTGGGGTTGGGGCTTTTCTTCACCTTGATGGGATCTCTGAAGTGCCCAGAGAGAAATCTGTGACTCCTTCTTTGCTTCCTGCTTTGCTGCCCTGCTTGGCTTAGTTTCTGGGGAGGTTTCTTTCTCTAAGGGCTAGGCTAAGCGAGATCTTTATTCCTGCTAATGAACTTTGGCTTTTGACAACAAATCTTTTGTTTAGAGGGCCAACAAAGTTCACTTTTGGTTGTGAGGAGCTTTGAATCTGTAAGATTTTCTTTTTCCCAGTGTGATTTTTTTTCAGTTTGTTTCTCCTTTCCAAGAAGAGATTAGTCCACTATAGATGTGTCCTTAAATTTTAGTAAGATACACAGATATGAAAGTATTATCCATTCTAAAGTAGCTGCTGGGCTGGGCCTGATCCTATGCTTTAAATGAAGTCAGTGGGAAATTTGATGGAGTAAGGATTGCAATATTTGTCCCTTTGTTAGTTTATCAAATCATAGAAAACAAGCAGCTTGCTTTTGCCTATATACTCTATGGTTATTTTTATTTTGTTATATTTAGGAAAAAACTGATCATTGCATTCAAGAATAGGTGCTGTCCTCTTGGGTGGAGCATTTGATAGTCACAAACTTCTACTTCATACCCCCTCCCCCCGCCGCATTTGATGTGTATTTCACATAAAAGCAAACAAAATGTCAATGGTCATACAATAGATATATATCCATCTGTGGTTTATGGCAGACATAGTAGGATATAATGTTTCCAGACATTTGCATTTTAGGTAAAAGGTTATGTTTCAGGTAGGTCTGTACATAAAAACCAGCAGCTCTCATTTTTTCTCATTTCTCCTTTCCCGAGTGTATAAAATCTAAAGAGCTTGTCTGTGATTTTTTAAAAATACTGCACAGTGAGGCTCAAAACTGAGGCTAGACAGGGATTTCTGTACACTCCGCCTATACCCCCCAGTTGTTGGCTAGTAACAGTGTTAGAGCAAATGAGTGAGCACCCCCTGTACCCCCCCAAACATCCCCCTGCACCACACCCCTAATTTCAAGTCATGGGGAGAATACTGCTGACAGAGATTACTTTTCCTTTAGAAGCCAACAACTCAAATTCTGTTAGGCTTCATGTAGTCAAGGGCCCATCCCTCTGTGTGTCAAACAATGAGTGAATTCTGTGAAGGAACTTACTGTGTTAAAACTGGTTTTAATCTTGTCCATAATTACTACATTAAATTTATTGGCGGTGTGCTTCCGTTTGCAACTCACAATGTAAAAACATCAGTCTGGATAGGAGTTCTGCAGTGTGATTCTCCTTGCACCTTGATATAAACATTCAATACTTAGTTTTGTGACTCCTTAAAGTGGTTGGCTTTACAGTTACTTTAATGTGAAGAGGAAAAATACTTAAGCCATTGATTTTATATTCTTCAGCCTCTGTTCTTGCAATTAATCTCATGCTGTAACTAGGGGCTAGACAGATTTCCCTGGAGTTGGGTGATCAATGGGGCAAGCATTTGGGGGGGAGCATTGGCTGGGTGGATGAAGGGGGCCCAGGTGGAGTCCCAGATGCATATGTGTCCTCCAACATCCTCCTTTTTGTACTCCCCTGTTGTCCTTTCCATGCTTTGGTACCCGGTAACCCTAGTGTGGCAAAGTGGTTGAGGTTTGGATGAGGGGTGGGGGGGACAGGCCTTAACCATGGCCAAGGATCAACTGGCGGAGGGGGCAGGGTGGGAGAGCAGCTGAAGATGGGCAGGGGGACAGGCCTGAAGCCCCACTGAGGATTGGCTGGCAGGGGGAGTTGCTAGCTATCCAAGGGCTCCTTTTTACCTTCAAGTCCTTCCTCCCTCAGGCATTCTAAAAACAGGTGATTGTCCAGCCTTTTACTTCTGATAAGTAGACGGGGGGGGGGGCACAGTGCTGGAACCCACGATCCTGATGTTAAGAGTTTGCTGCACAGATGCACACACGGAATAAAGAGCAGTTTTGGGGGGATGGGATCAAGGGGCAGTGGAGTACACAGTTATCCTTTATGCCTAGAAATTTTTATATATGGAATGCCTGTAGCTCAGTTGGTAGAATAACAGATTTGTGATCACAGGGTCAAGCCCTGGGTTGGTTTTTTTTTTTTTTACCTTTTGGCCTGTTGCTCCTTAGGGAAGGGTTAAACTGGGGAAAAAATATATAGCAAACACTAATAAAATGAAGGAATAAAGTATACTGTGATCAAGATTAGTAATAGTGACCAATTAAGTAAAACAAGTAAAGGGTCACATTTGAACTGGCTAGGAACAATTTAGGGCCATTTTTTTACAATTGTAAAATGGGCTGCTGTGCAAAATGAAAAATGAGAGGCAAGTTAATTGCTTTAATTTTAACTTTTTTATGTGTTTATACATTTTGGAAAGCCGACAAAGGCAGACAAACAGGATTGAAGAACTGATGAGACAAAATGTTAAATAAGCGTAGAATACATTCAAATTATTAATAAAAACAATTTAAATAACATTAATTTTTCATTGTTCTATATTTTTCAATAATTTCCATCATGTGAAGTTGCACAAAAATTTTATTCAGAAAGTTTTGCACACGGGTTGAAAATTTTGCACACAAGCCGTCAAGCCTTAGAGGGAACATTGCCACCTGGACTGCTGCTCACCTAGCGCAGCTCGCAGGCTGCCATGCATCCTGTGCCCCTCGACTGGCCCATGGCCTGGCGCAGCCCACCTAAGGGCCCTGCTTGGCCTTGCCAAGCCCAGCCCTGCCTGGACACCCAATGCACCACTGCTCAGATCACACCCCTTGGCTGGTCCACAGCCCACTATGGCCCACTGATCAGCCTGGCCTGGCTCACCAACCAGGCCTGCTCAGCTCTGCTTGGCACACAGTCCTCTGTAGCTGGGCTTGGCCCAGCCCAACGCAGCCCCAACACCCAGCCCACATGGCTCAGTCAGGTGTTGGCTGGCGTGCCAGTTGTCCAAGCCCAACCTGGCCTGCAGCCTGGCACACCAGTCAGCCCATGCCCCTCGATCGGCCCACAGATGGGCTGGCTAGACTTATTTTTCTGTATATTGAGTGGGGGCGGAGGAGGGGACTGCTAAAATCATAGTTTGCCTAGGGTGCCAAAAAACCTTGAGCTGGCCCTGATCCTGGTGTACTCTCCTCTCTCTCTCTCTCTCTCTCTCTTTTACTTCAGGTATAGCTTTCTATCTCTGATTTTTGTAATCAAACTTGGGCTACATTTCCACAATCCCCTGTTGAAACCATGTAACATTGTAACGGATTGGTTGTTTTGTCTCCTTGTATAGCTATTACTATTGGTATAATAAATTTTATATATGACAGACTCTCTGAATTTTGTTAAGTTTATTTATCACATGAGGACTCCTTGCTTGTTTTGCTGAACTAGACTAATATAACTACCCCTTTGGAGCTTGAATTTTGTTCACTCTCTTGTGTTCTCAGTGTCCCTCTTTTTCTCTGCAGCAACACTCCTCTTACCTAAGTCATAGATCCCAGTAACACCCAAAAATTGTCTGGGCTCTGCTCGTTGAGGGAATTACTACCAGGACAAGTGTAACATGAGATTGGGGGAGGGTGCTGAGTCTGGGACATAGGCAAGTGTCAGCTTAGAAGTGCTCACCAACCATTCCTGATCAGGTGTGCGTGTGCGTGTGTGTTCAACTGATTCTGGGGATGGAGGAACCCAGCATAGGCTGTTGTCTGCCAAAGGAAGGTGATGCAAGTGGAGTATAACTGCTGGATAAACAGAGTTTCAGATTCAAGGCCAGATCCATGCTGAAAGCAATTTGAAAAGAGAGGACTGGGCTGTTGTTGACCCCAAAATAGGTTTGGGGCATGTAGAGTTTTAGGGGAAATTATAATGCAAAAAGGAGAGGCAGCATATTCAGAGCTGTGTAAGGAGTCTTTATTGAAAGAGAACTAAGAGAGAGAGGACCAGACAGACAGGTTTCCCTAGCACCTAAACAACCTTCCCATTTATCACTATGACAACCCCAATGGCCCTAGGTAGTCCAAAACACCACAGGGCCTGCCCCCTCCCTGGGGTCCCAATACACCTTGGGGGCCCAATCCATCTCCTGGGTACCTGGGCTCCAGCAGCAGGGCCATCATTGGGGAGGTAAGGGAGCAATCACCCCTGGACCCACGGTTCCCTGGGCCCCATGCTGCCCTGCCATGAGCAGAGCAGCACAGAGCCCACAATGCTGCCTCCCATGGCCATGCTGCCCCCCCCCCTTCACCACTGCCTTTGGCACTGAGCTAAAGGCAGCCAGGAAGGGGGCAGGGCCAAAGCGCAAATCTGGGTTCTGTGCTGGACTGGCTTGTCCCACCCCAAGGATGGGGAACAGCGAGCCTGGAGCACAGCAGGCCAGCCCAGAGGCTGGGCTCCACTCTCTCACCCTCTCCTGGGCCGGCTGTTCCACCCTGGGGTGGAGAGGGCCAGCCCAGAGACAGGGAAGGAGAGCAGTGTCTGACCCCTGGGCTGGCCTGCTCTGCCCCCCCCCCCCCAGCCCACGCAGGCTAAGTGGCCTGGGGCCTGCACCCACCTAGGGACGCAAGGCACTGGTGATGGGACTCGGGGAATGAGCCACGTGTGCCCACCCCCAGCAACACCACTGGAAAGGAGTAACAATAATTAAAACTATAGCAAAAAAAGATGGATTGGCCTTCTTTAATTGTGTGTGTAACAAAAATCAGATTCTACTGTCTCCCAGTTCATTCTTTCATCTTCACTGCTTAAGGCTTCGTGCAAAGAGAGGGGATGGTTGCTCTGGTTCTGCTCTCTCATCTCTAGAATGACGTACTAGGAACCATGGACACAAAAGTCACTTTGTAGGTGTGACTTAATACTTTGGGTAACCCATGCAATCTCTGTCTCATAACAACTAAAATCTTAATGGGAAACATACTTCATGGTCTTCACGCTTGTGGTTCATCTAGAACAGGATATTTGTCAGGTACCTCTGGACACCTGAACCTTTGGCTGGGGCTGGATGAAGTGAAAGATGATCCCAAGAGGTGGCCAAGCCCCCACATTGCTCCCCCATCTGATCTGGGTGAAAAATTCCTTTCCCATGTCAAATGTGACGATCCTTTGGCCCTTGAGCATGCCAGCCCCTCCCCCCTCGCCTGGTAAGGCACATGAACAGAAGCTTCTCAGTGTCACCTCAGAGCCCTGACCTGGTCCACCCAGTGTCCTGTCTCCAGCTGCAGTGGATCTTTGGTGCTTCGGAGAAAGGTGAATAAAAATTCCAGAATACAGAGCGTCAGTCAAGTATCTGGGTAACTTTTTCTGTCTGATCCCTGCAAGAGAAGCCCTGCAGCATGTATGTAATAGGCGGCAAGTATTCTGAACCTGTTGGACAGCAGTGGTTTAAATTCTTCAAGTCTGTTTTCCTCAATTCATTTAGAAGGGAAAGGCCGCCTATTTCATTCCCAGACCCAAGAGCCAACATGTCCCCAATTCCAGGGCCAGATTGCAGCCAGATCTCCTGAGATGGGAATAGCCTTGTAAAACATAAGACTGATCCAAGATGATCATCTAATCTGGCCTCCTGCACAATGCAAGCCACAGAACCTCATCCTCCCATTCCTGTAATAAACCTCTAAACTATGACTAAGTTATCTAAAGTCCTCAAATCATGATTTAAAGATTTTTAAGGTACAGAGAATCCACCAGCAATTGAGTCATGACCCAGGCTGCAGAGTAAGGTGAAAAAACACAAAAGTCTTTACCAATCTGCCCTGGAGAAATTTCCAGATATGGTGATAAATTAAACCCTGATGATGTGAGCAAGATTCGCCACCCAGACACTCAAGAAAGAATTCTCTGGAATAATTCAGAGCCCACCTCTTCTAACCTCCCATTGGCATATCTACCACCAGATGCCAAAGATCAGTTAATTGTCAAACTAGGTTTCCCCATTACACCATTGCCTCCTTAAATTTATCAAGCTCTGTGTTGAAACCAGCCTGGCTTTTTGTCCCCACTACTCACTTTGGAACGCTATTCCAGAAATCCACTCCTCTGATGGATAGAAACCTGAGTCTAATTTCAAGTCTGTCTTCTGAGTCGTAAAAGGCTCAGAGATGCTGATGAAGAATATGCAGTGTTGGGGCAAGAGGAGTTTCTTCCCATTGAAAATATCTCCTTCACAGTTACAGTGCTCTGCCATGCTCCAGGCTGCCAGGTGCACTGAGAACCAGTGGTTCTGGCTAGCTTGGTACTGCAGCACATCCTCCCACTTGAGGGAACATCTCGTGGTGGCTTGGATAGCACTGGTAGCATTGTCTAGTTCACAGCTGTACAGGATCTGCATTTTATAGGGCTCTGGGGACAGAGGGTTTGATGCTATCTGGGTCTAGGGGATTGTTTATGATTATCTTTTACATTAATATTTCATATGTTGCAATAATCCATATGTGATATGCCATATTTGGTACCAATAGAAAGGTTGTAATCTGCTAGGAATGATTATATGGTTTATATGGAGGTGTCATATCTGTATTAGAAGTTAGGAATGTGTTTGTTCTATTTGTGTTCCAAATTATTTGATTCTAAGGCCCTCCCAGACTGGGTGGCTGCAAAACCATTGTCCCCTTAATGGCCCATTGAGGAAGCTGACAGGTACAGGAAACTCATGGAAAAACCTATGGAACCACTGGGAATAGCCAATATGACTCAACTGCATTTTGAACTGCAAAAAACTGCACTCAGAGCGGGAAGGCCAGAGGTGATAAAAAGGCAGTGGCCCCATCTCCATTTTGTCTTCAGTCTTCTGTTTCCAATCTACAACCAACACCTATCCCTGGAACTATTCTACTGCAACTGAACAAAGGACTGAGACCGACCCAAATGCCGGGTGTCTATCAGAGGAATTGGACTAACCTGCAAACTCCAAATTCTTCAAGGAGTTGCTTTCTATGGACTCTAAATCATCTGTATGTATGGGATTTATTTTGACCCTTTAACGTCTCTCATATTTTGTTTGTTTTCTTTTTATATTAAACCTTTAGTTCCGGTTATTAAAGGACTGGCTCGCAGTGCGGTGTTTTGGGTAAGTCCAAGCCTATATTGTTCTGGGTGATGTTGCTGGCCCTTTGGGGTTGGGAGAACCTATTTCTTTAAGAGACCCAGTGGCTAGGTGGGGACCGGAGGAGCTGATGTGCAATAAAGGGGGTTGTTTCTATTTCATTATGCTTTGTAATGACTGGTGTGGGGAATCAGAAGCATGTTTTGTTACTGACTGGGAGACTGGTTTAAGTACCACCCATCAGTGGTTTGTGTGATTGGCCCCTGGTTTTGCAGCTTGCCCTGATTTTGGCACATTCAGAAGGTTATCCCAGGAGGCCCAGGTCACACCCTAACTATGAGTTTAATTGTAAGAAGTGTGTAAAATGTCCTGATAACCTATACTAATAAATGTTGGTGGGAAAGGGTGCAAGGAAACCAGACAGATATACTGGGTTAATGTAAACCCAAAAGGCCACTTTGATACAATCTAAGGACCATGCTGAAATCAGTTTTGTTAAAACTAGATGATGTGGAGCTGGAAGTTAATGAGCCAAAATTAGTGTGCCAGAATTTATGCAGAACTGGAGGACAACAAAACAAGGCATGGGATATTCCATCCATCGCTGCCGTTTTAGGGTCCTTCAAGAAAGAGATTTTGTGAGAAAAAGCAAAAGAAACAAAAGAAAAACAGATGGAGGCTACTGGAGTAATCTTCACTATCATGACTGCTACCCCCAACCATCTCCTGGGACCGCAGGCCTTTCCCATCTTGATTTAGAGAAATGTCCTGAGATCAGACCAGGCTAGGCAGATAACATCACCAACTCTCTGAGTATCCCAAGCACAACCAGGTATGAAACAGGATCCAACTTTAGCAACAAAAACAACAAGAGCTCCAGCCCATCTCAGCTAACATCTCTTTTCCTCAAAATGGCAGCTAGGACTAGGGGCATCATTAGCTTTGTGCCAACAGGGCTCATGCCCCGAATGTGTTGCCCAGAGCTGTAAATGGAGGAAGGCTCAGTACTCTCTCTGTTCACTTAAGCACTCACACATGCTGGGAGCTGGGGACCGGGTGTTTTTAAATCCACTGCCTGGGTGGGCACTTAAAAATGACTTGCAAAAGAGGCAAAGTGTTGTGTTACCTATTTTGCAAGTCATTGCTATCTTCAAGTCTGTGTACAGAATAAACCTTAACCCTTTCCTACCTAACCTGTCTGAATTTGCATGGGGGGGGGCGCTGGGGGAGGCTTTTACCATTTTCAGGAGGGCGCACTGCCTGAGCAATAAGCACTAGTAGGGTGTTGTGGCCCGCTCCTCCTGTGCGGGCAGCACACTGCTCCCAGGCATTTGTGAACAAAGTCCATGGCCTGTTAAGGAGGGCCTGCAAACAAACAGTCCTTTGTCCCTTCAGGGCAACGTTGCAGATGGCTCTAGGGTGCTGGCGGTCATTCCGCCTCGGGGTCCCAACCTCCACAAAAGGATCCACCTCGGGACCTGGGAGCGGAGATGGGGGGCACAGGCCTGCCCATCTCCACTGTGTCCCAGCCCAGGGTCCAGGCAATGACTGATATCTCAGCCACTGTGTCAGTGGGTCCCTGCTGCAGCATGCTGACACCAGCACAGGCCCCCAGGGTGGGGACCTGGGGTGCTGTTCCCTGGGGCCACTTCCAAGCTCCTCTCCCGACAGTACCTGTGCTGTTTCTTCCTAGGCTCCCTCCGGGTAGTTGTTCTGCTGCAAGGAGTAGAAGCCCTCAATCTTGCCCGGTGGGTTTAGAATGGGTAGCTCTGCTGGGACCTCCTCAGGGGTAGTTCCTCCAGGTCACAAGTCACAGCCCGCAGGTAGGGGAGACAGATCCTCAGCAACGGGAAGCTCCTCCAGGTTGCTGGTGGGGCGTGGTGTGTCAGCATCCCTATAGGCTGGCGGTGTGGGGAATGGGCTGGGGTCTGGGGCTAGTGGGACCCCGAATACCTGAGCATCCTTGGGGTCCAGGCTTCCCTCTGGGGAAATGATCATGGGGGGGGCCTAGTGAGCTTTCCCAACCCTGGGCTGGGGGGGGGTCTGAGTCTGACCCCAAGGAGGACTAGGGCAATGGAGCTGCTGGGCCACCCTCCTGCCTCCTTGCTGGCTTGGGCTGGAGCGAGCTCCCTTGCTCTGCTTTTATACTTCCAGTCCTGCCCCCTGGGTCCTGAATTGATGGGCAAGTGCCTCTCCGCTCTACCCACCTGTGGGCCTTCTGGAGCACCCTGTCCCTCTCAGGTGGTGGCGATGGTTCCTCCTTACAGATGGACAATGTTCAGTGGGTCCCTCTGTGCTCCCTGAGGTGCAGCCAAAGTGCCACTGTACCTGGAGTCCCTGAGGCCCAATCCTGCCTGTGGTGGGGTTCCTATCACTCCCCAGTCTTCCCCATCTCTCCCCGCTGTGTGTCCCAAAGAGTGATGTTAAAAGATATAATGATTTTATTGTGCTTTTGTGTTGTTTTTAGTGATTTCAGTAAAAAGTTTACTATGAAAGTTTAATAAAAAATCAACTTAAAGTGTTCATATTAGTAAAAACTAAAATTCAAGGTTGGCAACCCTGGATCACCATTTCCAAATATGGAAAGGTTGGGCTGACCCAGGAATGGGGCTACTTTGGGGGCAGGATGGACAAATAGGGGGTGCAATGTAGGGGTGCGTTCTCAGAGGATGAGATAGCTGAAGGAAGGGAGCAGGGTAAAAGGCACATAGGGGAGGAATGGGAGTGTTTAATATGGGGTTTCTGGAGGAAGATGGGGAGAGGACATTCACAGAGGAATCTGGTGGGAGGGAAGTGTTTGTTATTAGAAAATAGAGCTGTGAGAGGAAACTTGGGGGTTGAGGTACATGTGGCGCTAAAATATATGCATCTCTGTTAGTGGTGCTCACCTCTCAATGAAAGGTAGCATCCATACAGGTTTAGACACTTGGGGAGAGCAAGACTCAAGCTGTTGCTTTTGGGGATTTGCTTCATGGGAAAACAGCTGCACACACCCCTGAGCCAAGCAGTCCCAGCATGCAACACAGGGGCGTTGCTGGATAGCAAAAAGATCCGGGGCACAGGCCCACAGGCTCCACCTGTGCTAGACCCTGCCCCTGTCATGGGTCCGCCCCCAATAGGCCACACCCACAACAGACAACCTCCCCCCCCCATTACCCAACAGGCCCTACCCCTATCCTGGGCCCCACTTGAAACTGGAATTCACATGAAGTATTTGAAGTGGGGAAGTTCCACATGAAATAGAAATTTTGGAAACATGGAGATGTGATGTTTCTGAAAGGAAATATAGTCCCTAGGGCCATGCCAGCTGATGACTAAAATTGAAGCTGTCAGCTTCTAGCCAGCAGCTGTCTAGGCACCAATGCAGTCTGATCATGTCAATGTCCATGGATTATCCTGGTCCAGAGTGTTTAGCCTCTGTACCACTCTCCCACCACATAGAGGCCCCATGCCATGCTGTGATACAACTCCTCCTTCATACCCCTCTGCTCATTTTAGTTTTAATGCAATCATTCTCCTCCAGTGTTCCCTACAAATGAATCAAGGTGCTGGCAGTATCCTCTTAAAAGCTCACTGACCATGTGAGGAGGACATATAAAAATTCTCCTCCTCTGACAAGGCATATCTTTCCCTATCTCCTATAGGTTTCTGTTGCTAAACATCAGGAGTCATGGAGATCAGAAAATAGGATTGGGAGGGAGGGTGGTGCATGAGACCATCCCTGGGACTTCCAGTCAACTTCTTTAGGGTCTCCAGGTACTGGAGAAGTGGATGGCATCTAGGAGCCCAGATAAGAGATGACACGCTGCTGACCCACGCTGAAGACACCTACCACTGCAGTTCTCAAGCTTTTAAAATAGAGCCCACGCCTCTCCTGAACTTTGCTGTAATGCTTGCCCTCCACTTTGAGAGGCAGCATGAGATTGTGGAGCAGGGGAGTGGAAGGATGGTAGCACAGCAGCTGCAATTCGCCATGCTGGGCTGCTTATAACACAGGGCAAGACATTTTAAAAGGCTCTGACCCTCCCAGCTTCTAGGTGTATGCAACCCAGGTAGGGGAAGTTGGGGAGCTCATGAGGCAAGCAGGCAGGCTGGCTGGACCTGCCAGTGCAGTGCTATAAGCAGGGTCACACCAAACTGGCTGACCCAGCCAGACAGCCAGGCTGCCTGCCTTCTGCCTCCCCAGCAAATAGCCAGAGAGAACAAAAAAATGAACTGAGAAGAAGGCAGAGAAGCCTCCTGCAGTATTTCTCCCACCCTGCCCTTACCTCCTGCCAGACTCCCAATCCCACTTCTGGGGAAACAAAGCAGAGAGGATTTAGCAGCAAAAACTAAGTAAGCCCACTCTTACAGGAAAGAGCGAGTCCAAACCAAAAATACAGCATTACTGCGATCACTCTATCCAATGCAAGACAGACAACATTACAGGAATTCACAATGAAGCACAACAATTGTAAAACAAGAAAGGCACATTCAAAGAGTAACAAGTTTATTTATGGCTAGAGTTTTTGTGGGTGAAATCCCACTTTGTCAGACACTTGAAAATGGTTTCCAAATAGGATTTCGCTCGTGTGATAAATAAATGTGTTACTCTTGAAAAGTACACAGGACTCTTTTCTATTTTTACTGGATTAGACTAACATGGCTCTCCCCCCGGAACATTTCAGTAAAAGGATAGTTAACTTTGTGGCATGCTGCCTGATGTGTACTTATGTTGTGCAGTCATAGGAGGGCAAAACTAAAGAGCAGAATAAATAGTGATATTAAGTAGCGACATTATTGGTAGGTCAAGCCTCACTCATGATCTCCCAACAGAACTCTCAAATCTCAGGAATTTTTTCCCCAGGCCCAGTCTGCTAATATTTGCTCAGTCTTCTGTAGCCACAATCAGTGGTGGCTTTTGGGGTAGGCGAAGCAGGTGGCTGCCTAAGGCCACAAACAGTAAGGGGCCCCATCTTCAATCTCGTAGACAGAAATGAAAACAGAGAAAAATATAGAAATTTTTCCCATATAGCAGAGCTAGTAGGACTGGAAGCCTAAGCACTTTTCACTCTTGGCTCATCAAGGCAAGCTATCATTAGGATCTGTGCTTCATCTGAAATGCAGATTTCACCATTATCTGCCCATCACCTTGACATTGACATGCTAAAAAGCAGAAGCAAGCAACAGACAGCACAATGACAGGAACTTTTACAGTGGCCTCAGCTTTTAATTCCTCAGTATGGCCATTTATTTTGCCATTTTTTAATTTTGTGAAATACTGCCCTTTTCTTTCCTTTTCTACCTGTATTTTTGCATTTTCCTTTGACTTTGTGGAAATTTTTACTTTGACTTTTTTTAGCTCAGGTTACCAGGTAGGTCCATATAGGCTGCTACATCTAAATACAGTGCTTTCCTTTGGCAATCATTACATCTCTGTGTGATGTCTGTGCAGTATGTCTTTCTTTTGATAAGTAATTCTTTAGCTTCCTTTGTACTTAACTATTTAATATTTTGAGGGGGCCAGAGTCTTATAAACTTGAGTACATCAGAGAATTTCATTGAAATTTGGTGTTTTTCATTTCACTTATTTTTATTTATTATTATTATTTGTATTAAATATCCCTAGTGCACATAAACCCAAGCCCATATGAAAAATTTGTAAGATTTGACAGCCAAAATTTTAAATGTGGTATTTTAGTTATTTTTGAGCCATCATTAATGTTACCACTTCTTATTTATTAATTAATGCTCACACTTTTTAAAAAAAAATTAAAATGTTCATTTCAACTTTGTAGTTCAGCATTAGCTCATTTATGTTAAGTGAATGATGATCAACTTACAAGCTTCACGATGGGAAGATCTTTAAAAATACCATAGCCAAGAATAATTTACGAGTTCCAGAGGGATAATCATATTAGTTTGGTTCAGCAAAACAAACAACAAATCCGGGGGGGGGGTCGTATGGGGCAGTTAAGGGTGCAGAAGGGACTGGAACCATAGGGAAGGTAGCAGTGTTTAAGCAGGAATTCCAAACTGGCAATATGGAGTCTTGTCTCAGGGTTACAGAATTATTTCACTTATGACACTAAAGGACATATATCCAACATTAATTAACATGTACTTTAAAGGTAAACACAATTAATTATCTCTGACCCTCCATATTATCTGTCCCTGTCCCACACCTCCAGTCTCTTCCTGCTTAATGTAGAACAATCTCTCACACAAGAGAACAATTTCAAGCACAGGATAAATACTAGGCACAGCATATGGTGGTGTTCAGCAGAGTTCACCTTTACAAATAATAGCACTGTTGATGAGGTTACCTTCCCAGACCACCTGCTGCCCCAGCCTCACAACTGAGGCAACAAGGCAAGGGGCAGGAGACCCCGCAGTTCTGCCAGGCCAGACCCACTGTCATGTGAGACCCTGTGGTCAGACCAGGCAGCTCCACCACCTGGGCATGTGGTGAGGGCTGGGGACCCCAGGCCAGGCCAGCCCTGACCCATGGGCATGGGCTGAGGGCAGGAGACTCTGGGTTGGCACCCGAGCCTCGCCCCCTGAGCTGTGGGGGGCTGCCTGGTCAGGGCTGCACCACAGCAGCCTGGCCACCAACCTGATCCCCAGGGACCCACGGCTGAGGGATGGTCCCTGACTCACCAGCCTTCTGCTGGACTGACCCTGGCCTGGACAGAGGCTTAGGTACATCCCTTGGGCCACCTGGTGCTCAGGTGAGGAGCTCCATTTCCAGGCCACCCCCCCTGAGGCCCCTAGGCCATGGGGGGGTCCCCCCTGCAGGCACTGGGGAAATGCTCATGGACCCAGCTGGGACCTAGAGGCCATGGGGAGAATGCCTCCAGCCCAGGGGTACCCCCTGCCAATCCCAGCTGGGCCCCATAGGTTTATGGGCACCCCCCAGTCTCACCCAGGGCCCAGAAGCCTAGGGGTAGCCCCCTGAGTCCCACCTGGGCCCCAGAGGTCTGGGGACACCCCCACCAGTCCCACATGGGCCCCAGAGATTTCAGGGCACCCCTGCCCATCCCACCCAGGGTCTGGATGCCTATTGGCACCCCTACAGCCACACCCAGGGCCCAAAGGCCTGGGAGAATCCCCTGCCCCCACCCCACCTGGGACCCAGAGGCCAGGGACTAATTCCCTGCTTCCACCCAGGGGCTGGAGCCCATGCAGGGAAGCCCCCCTTGGCCCCAGGCAGCCCCTCCTCTCCCCCCCCTCGTCTGACCAGGGCCTCCAGCCAGGGCCATGCCTAGGGGGGAGCAGGGCCCAGGGCAAATCAGTTTGTGCGGGGCCCCCCATTTTAAACTTTGCATTTTAAACTTTGTTCCCTCTAAGCCAGTTGGTTCCCAACCTGTGGTCCAGGGACCCCCCAGAGGTCCACAGACACATTGCAGGGGGTCTGCGGAGCTTCTCCCTACCCAGGGCTGGAATCCAGCCACAGCCCTGATGCTCCCTGCCAGGGCTGCCTCTCCCCGTCTGTGGCTGTATCCTGGCAGGGGAATGGAGCCACAGCAGCTCCCCAGCAGGGGCAAGGGCAGGGGACCACAGCTGCTAGGGCTCAGCTCCCTGGTGGTGCGGGCAATGATGGTGGCAGTGCTGCTCACCAGCTGTCCCACTGGTGCAGGTCAGAGTCTGCCCATGAAGGCCAGATTACATAAACAGCTGAGGGGGGTCCGCAAAGATTTTTTTTTTGTGTGTGTGTTTTTGTTACACATGGGTCCCCAGCCTGAGAAAGGTTGGGAACCACTGTTCTAAGCTGATGATGCAGCTGAGCAAGTTCCCTCCTGGTTCTCCAGGCCCCAATAGGCTTCTTCCCTGCTGCCCACTGGCTCCCCAATAACTTGTGCACCCATAAGTTGTTCAGCTGCATCATCAGCTTAGAGGGAACACTGGGCAGTGTCATAATTTTTCTTTAATAAAATCATAAATTTCTAGCCCTCAGGCTAAAAAGTTGTAGAGAGAAGCAGAAAAACATGACCTGACTTTATCCTAAAGGCCCAAAACCCAGAAGTCAGAGAAAATAGTTCCCCCCATTTATTATTTCTTTAAACATCTCTTTATTTTTAAGTGAGTTTTAATGATATATTTAAGCCAGACTTGTGACTATTTTTGATGTTTAGGATAGGCAATACTGAATGTGTCATGGTGATGTTTCATCAACCTCACAGCCAAGTGAACAGGAGCATCTGGAGGTACTCTTCTTTGTGGTTCTGGTTTTCTGTTCAAGATGGGCACACAATTTTACAAGTTTAATAATTTTTCTTAGATCAAGTTTTTGTTAAATTGAAAATTCAGAGAGAGGGAAGCTATTTTTGGATGATAAGAAATAAATTCAGGTCCTCTCTCACCTTAAGGCACTGGATTCCAATTGTCTAATGTATGTTATTTCCTTTATGCTGCCTGACTCTTTCCTCTTCCATCTTATTTTAATATATGTATTCACACATTCCTCATCGCTTTGCAGGTGATCTAAGTAATGAAAGTCAGGTACTGTTTGAGGATGAGAGGAAGAAACAAGGGACTTTTGGCCTCCTCTTAGATACCCTGATATAAATCAAAGGAGGAGTCTTGTGGCACTTTTAAAAGCTAACAAATAAATAAATTTGTTAGTCTTTAAAAGTGCCACAGGATTCCTTGTTTGTTTCCCTAAACTAGACCTGCATGGCCACAGTTGCTTTTCTCTTTGCCATGCTTTGGGACTGGTGGTCTGACTGCCATCAATGACAATGGGGCTTATTTACAGTGCAGAAGGAAGGACAAAAAACTACTTTAATGTGTTGATTGATGGCCATTAACCCTAAAAACCCAGTATTTCCATATGAGTGCTAGCCTGGGATCTTCTCTCTCAGATATAATAGATCATTATCTGCACAGAGAAGTTTGCTCAAAAAGACATCCCTGAAGACTAAAAACTCTTGTTAAATGTAGAAGGAAAAAAGTTCTTTAATATCTGAGAATGCTTTCTGGATATGCTGACGTAAATTCAAAGAGAAGGTCCTGTTTTGTAAAGGTTGGGGATGTGACATTCTCCTGGCTTTGTCCCCGTTTGCTTGACTGAGGCTGGCTCCACAAGTTTTACCTCAACACTTGCCCTTTCTCTTCCCCTCAGGGAGCAGTTGTGGGAAGGTGGCTGCTTAAGAGTTCCTGTAACCAAACACTGCCTGTCTGAATTCCCTTCCCCCTCCCCTGACTAGCCGGAGCTGCTCCCTAGTCCCACAGCTTGAAAAAGCTCCCTGCTTCCTTACTCCAGCTGGCTGCGTGGGATCCCCCAAAAGCATGAGCCCCCCCCAAAGTGCAGGGCCCAGGGTGGTTGCCCCTCCTGCCCCCCCTTAAGGACAGCCCTGCCTCCAGCCCCCCCCCCGTCCTGCAGAGAGAAGCCCCTGCCAGAGAAGCTGCTTGTTTGAAAGTGGCTCCCTTCCTCCCTCGACCCCTCCCCTCCCCTGGCTGGTCACACACCTGGCTGCAGCACCGGGGCGGGGGTGGGGAAGCTGCAGCTCCCAGTCCCAGAGCTCTGCTGGGGTCCCAGCTCCCAGCGCCAGAACTGGGGGTCCAAAACAGACTCGGCGCTCCATGGGGGAGATTTGGGGCACGTGCCGCGGGTGCCCAGCGCCAGCGACGCCACTGATGCAACATCCTTTCAATTTGTCCCTATTCATCTTTCAGCTGGGGTATAACACTACCTTTTCTCCAGTCTCTGTAGTATTCCATACTCCATATTACAAATGTAGAATTCCACCATTAACTAATGTACCCAGTCTTCTGTAAGACTCTGGATTTGTACCTGAGCGCTGATGCATGAACAATATCTGAGCAAGGCAACAGAAACCCGAGTCCCTGTTGCAGGTGCAATAGCGGGGTGTAGGAGCAGGGACCCCTGTGCACAGGTTGCGCCAGCACTGCTCCCTGCCTGCAGGAAGAATACCCATGTCCCTGCCTGCAGCCACCACAACCGTACTGAGGGAGAGGCACAGTGACTCCAGGGCACTTTGCTGGAGCTATAGCAGTGCCTGGGTACAGGCACCCCCACAGGATTAAACAGGAAGATGCCTGAAGCCCCACATTAGGTGGCCCCCCCAGCAGCTCCAGGGAAAAACTCAGGCTGCGGGGCTACAGGTGAGGCATGCCTGCAGCCCCGCAATAGGGATCCCCTCCAGGGGAAAACTCAGGCTGCAGAGCTATAGGTGAGGCACGCTTGCATCCTTGCAATAGGTGTTCCTCCCAGCGGCTCCAGGGGAAAACTCAGGCTGTGGGGCTAGAGGTGAGGCACGCCTGCAGCCCTGCAATAGGGGTCCCTCCCAGCAGCTGCAGGGGAAAACTCAGGCTGTGGGGCTAGAGATGAGGCACACCTGTAGCCCTGCATTAGGCACCCCTCCCAGTGGCTCCAGGGGTGCACTCAGACTGCAGGGGTGCATAAACCTCTGGGACAGGTGCTTGGGCTGGCAGCAGCAGCACATGGGGTACATGTGCATTACACATAAGAAGACATGGTGGTGTTCTCTCACCAGTTGGTGCAGTTCTGTGGATCCTCTCAAATGCTGTGTTCCAGGGAGGGTATGGAGTGCTGGATACAGAAATCACTCCAAGATCAGCCAGAACTGTGAGGTCAAGCTGGTGGTTTGTCAGACAGGGCACAAGATATTTTAAGGTTTGAGGAGGTGTTCTTGTAAGGAGTACTTAAAATTTCCAGACAGAATATTAGTATTGTTTTGGGGTAAATAATGAGTGAAGGAAACATACCAGACTTCCAATGCTTACCTTGACAATACAAAGTGATCAGTACTGTCTATGGGTATCAGTTATTCAAGAGAGCTCAGAATGGAATGAACATGTCCATTACTTTGGAATGCAATTCAAGACCTGTTTACTACGTTTGGAATGGTAACTCCTGGGAAATGTGCATGCAGACATGAGTTCCATAGCTTTGGGAGAAGAAATGAAATATCAGACACTGATGACATGCTTTGACTAGGCAACAATTCAGTGTTTTTGGTTGCCTTACAGTTTGGTTATCAATTGAGTATATTAATTATGGTTCCATCCTTCCTGGCAATGAACTGTCTACTGCCCATTCAGTGTAACAATGGCTCTCATCAGCCAAAGAAACAAGGGTAAACGACATCTTAATTCTATCACACTGGTCCAAATGAGTTTAGGTGTGTCCCAGATGCCCTTTCCATTGTGTTTGTTTTCTGCTTCAAGCAGAGAATGAGGGCGGATGCTGAAAATGCAGCTGACTCTGTGATAAATCGCTATTGTGTAGTTGGCCAAACACAGGGACCCCACTATTTCCTTTACACAGTGGCATATTTACTTATGCTTGCCCAGAAGAAAATAAAGTACTTTTTGTGCACCAACCACCAATTATCATTATCTTTTGGGTTACTCAACCTCACTTACAGTATTAAGAGAAATTAAAATACAGTGAGCTATAGTTTAATCATTCTCATCCACAGACCACTTAAAAATAATGAATAACTTTCTTTGAAAATAACACAATGATAATTGTTTTTAAGTGATTTATGTGAACTTTAGTTAAGCATTTAAAGAAGAGATAGTATCATAATTTAATTGGTTGAATTGAAATAAAATCGTGGAAAACTCTTTGATACAGTTTGGTACAGATGAAAGTTTCTATGTGAATATCAACAGCCCTTGAAACATATGAAGCACATCTAGGAGAAAAAACAAAAAATGAACTGAATTTCTCTGTGATAATCAAGGGGCCCCTGTCACCATCCAAAGCAGACTGCTGCTAAGAATTTATTTGCAAAATAAGGTTTTGTTGAAGAAAAATTAGAGTTTGTCATTCACTTGAATGATATCAGTTATGGGGTCAGAGGTTCTGCTTACTTTTGTCATGGTATGACAATCACAGAAACTGGCTTTTTTTTTTTTTTAGAGAAAATGGGTTTTCATACTGCTAAAGAATCATTTGTATTTAATATAAAGATTCAAGTATAATACATATAAGAATGGCACATCTCCATCCATAATGCTGAAATAGAGGATTATGAATCTGCATTGACTTCCCCACACTTGAGAGTTAGCAAGCAGCACTCTGAAACCCAGGAATTTGTGTGACTTAATAGTGGAGTTGGTGATGCATGCTTGAAATTCATAATCCATGGTCGGTTGTATGTGTATGCAGATCTTTTTCTGTGTGTGTTTTTATATTAATAAATCACCACAGTAAAATAGAAATCATGCAAATAATTAATATTTAATGAAATTACATAAAATTGTTAGAAGTAATATAACAATAAAATAACAGTGTAAGAACATTCAAAATTTTAAAAAAGCGATAGGCGTAGAAGAAGGTGATCTTCATTGGTGGAACAGTGGCAAAACAAATCTTGAAAGCAGGACAACCAATCAGGAAAGCTGGAACAATCCAAATGAAGACTGTCATGATATAAAAGTTGAAAGTGTTACAATTAAAAACCACAATAACAAGCACCACAAGTACAATATAAGGAAAACAGATATCCCTGTTTACAATAACAAAACATAATCATATTTAAGTAAATGCTATTTAGCAAAGTGAGAAGAAGCAACATAGCAAAAAAAAGTGATGATAATATAAGAGAACTGAAGTTCATGAAAATTACATTCAGAAAGAATAAAAGCTTTTCCCTTAACATGGCAAAGGAAAAGTTTTGAATCATGGTATTACGGCAGATTAAGAGAATTTTCTGTGTCTGCTCTCTTGTCAGGCTATGTAGATATGTAATTTGAGAAGGGGTGAGAATAAAAATTATTGTCGAACTCAAGTCCCCTGTACTCTCAACGAATGGCCTATAAGAAAGACAGGAGCTAATGGCTTTAGAAAGTGGGATGCCTGTGCCTTTAAGAAGCCAGGTGCCTTTCACAAGGCAGCCTGGAAGGCAGAGCCGAGTGTCTCAGTAAAACACAAATTCCTGTAAGCAGGAAAACAATAAAGCCCCCTCACTCACATTTCTAAAATCAGGGGAGAGGATTCTCGCTGTTGGGGTCACTAATGCACCCCCTGCACCTCTGTGGGGAGAGTTTGTGCCCTTATTGTAAGTGCTGGCAGCTCTCAGCCCAGGGCTGGACACTGGCTTCTCCCCCCCACAGTGCCGGATTTGGCTCCTTGCCCCTCTCCTGCCCCTGCCTCCAAGTGCCCATGCCCCCCAGGCCAGTCACACTCTGCCCCCTGCACACACCCTGCCCTGCCCCCCCAGCAAAGTCACCGCTTTTGCCCCCCTTGAACCCCTTTAAAAAGAGGGAGTGAAAACTGCCAGCAGGTAAGGGCAGGGAGCATGAGCAACATCATCAGAAAAGCCAGAGGGAATGTTACTGAGCATGCTGTAATGGATCTGAGCATACACAGAACATACCAAGTCAGAGAAACTGCCAGCCACTCTTTTTCGCACTACACTGGAAGAGGGGGGCATCTCTGCTGTGAGGCACTGTGGGCAGGTACCCACAGTGCACCACTCCTAGGGCAACCTAGCAGCTGCCAGTGTGGACGTGCTAAGTCTCCTGGCATTTTAAGTGTGGACGTGCTAAGCCGGCTTAATAAAGTCTACTTTAAGCAGACTTTATTAAGCCGGCTTAACCAAGCCCTGTAGTGTAGATGTACCCATTCTGAGCATTTTTGACAATCCCAGCTGAAATATACATCAAAGGATAATGCAAGCCACGGATGAGTATAGCAAGAAATCATGCTGTCAGTGAATGCCCTGTCCTGTGCAGGGCCGCATTTTGGTGTTCATAGGCCCTAGTCACTTTCAGTCCAAAATGTGCAAAAAGAGGGGTAAACGCAAATTGAATGATTTTTTTCCTTATGTTTTTCTGCTTTTTTAATTTTTTCCTTCCTTTGTAGGCCCTAAAAATTTCATAGACCCTGGGCACTGTGCCTACAGTGCCTAATGGGAAATCCAGCACTGGTCCTATGCTAATGAACATATTTGTTTTTTATTGGGTGAGGCAACAATTTCCTGGATTTCTCCCCTTCAGAGAAATCACTGTCATTTACTATTACGCTGTTATTCTTTTGCCTTACAAATTAAATAGTACTTTGATTTCACTTTAAGATGTACTTAAAAGTGATGAGTGCATACACAGGGGGAAAATTACCAGGTTAAATTCAGCAGTCCCCACTCCCATGCCTCATCCCATTTTCATTCACCAATTCTCATTTTTAGTGTACTTCTGCTCATGAGAATGTCTCACTTCATCCAGCTGAACAATGATTCTTCCTCAAAGGGAGTCAGCATGACAACTCTGGAATTGTATATCTCTTCTTTCTCTCCAGAAGGCCAAATGCACCCCCTTTGTCTAATTGTTATCTGCAGGGTCTGAAGCAAAAATACAGTACATTGCAGGACAAATCACTAGAGCAGTGGCTCCTGACACGGGGGAGGGGTCCATGGATGTGTTCCAGAGGGTCCACGGCACTGCTCCCCACCAGGGCCAGAACCCAGATGTGGCCCCAATGCTCCCTGCTGAGGTTGGATACCAGCTTGGTTGAGGGGTGCACAGAGGGCTGCCTGCTCCCACCGCCTGCCAGTTGCAGATGCTGGTGGCAGCTTGGCTTCACTCCTCTGCACAGGCTGTCTGCCCACACACCCCTGCAGGGGCTGGCTGGGGGCCATGTCAGTACTGCCTCTGCTTGCTGGCCCAGCAATTCGTTCCGCTCCCCTTCAGGGGCATCACCACTGCAGGGTCCACAAAGTTTCTGGGCCTGCACAAGGTTAGGAACCACTGCCCTAGATTTTGAACTGAGTAAAATGAGACCAGTACTGGAGAAAATACCAGTGCAAATAGAAAAGGGCTTAAAACTGTCCTACTTGATTGTATAGAGAATTACGAAGTGCAAAAAACCTTACACTATTGGAAAGGATTCGATTTTACCTTCCATGCAAGATAAGTGTTGAGAAGTCCTAAGCAAAAAAGCTGCAAGGAACTAGAAAGCATTCCTCTCTCTAACTACACTGTCTTTTGCCAGCCTATCAATGAAATTAGCAATATTCGTAAAAGGTCAGCTCATGAAATGATTTGTGATACCAGTCATCTTGCACAGCAGTTTGATGAAACCATCAATGTAGAAACCTTAGCATGGTTCATGATTTATATCTAGTCTATGCCTGAAAAGCAAAGTGACAGAAAAATGTTTTTGCTGCAGAGTTACCAATGTGCTGAGAATGATTTCATCACATCAGATTCCCTGAGCTAGAGCAAATACGTTGAGATGCATAGCAATGGAGTGGCTCCTCCATCCCCTTCTCTAACCCTCCCACCTGGCCGCTGCCAACTCCCCCCAGTCCTCAGAGTCATCCCCACGACTTCCCTAACCTTCCCGCCCAGGCGGTCCCCCGCATAATCTCAACCCCTTCCCTAATCCACCTGCCTGGCTGCCAGGTACCGGCTCGCCTGTTCCCTACCGTTACCCGCCTGCTGGATCTCCTCGGTCTGACAACCCCTTCCTTAGCCTGCCGGCTGGCCCCTGATCCACTGGGACTTCCCCGCCACCCCCCTCCCGCTCCCTTTCGCTGCTGGCTCCCCATCCCCGAGCTCCCCAGGACTCTCTGTTCCCCTTTATCTGGCTGGCCAGAGCTGGCCTGGCACAGGCTGTTCCCACCTTGAGCATGCATCTGAGCATGCTCAGGGGCAGGGCGAGAGATTTTAAATGCCCAGCATGGCTGCAGCTCCCAGGGGCTAGAGGAATGTAGTGGCAGTCATGCTTGTGCGGGTGAGCAAGTGCCACTGTGCACCGGCCCACCCATGCAGCTTAGAGGGAACATTGCTCCTCAGTCATTGCAGCATGAATCACTACCATGTAGGCAGCATGTGACTTTTGGTCCCAGGATTTTCCCTCACCAGCAAGGTGTCCAGAGCTATAGGTGTACATTACCAAACTATGCCAAAAACCCCAAACTTCAGTCTCCCAATCCAGTGCTAGGCACTCCCACCACAGGCCACAGATCTAGGCCTAACAGACAGAGCAGAGCTTCCCCTGGGTCTCCTGTACTTCCACCCTTTCCTGACTTCCATGGGAGGTGCATCTCCATCCCTAATGCCAGAGCAGCAGAATCTGAGTCTGCCTCGACTTCTCTCTCTGTGAGCTAGCAGCACTCAGAGCCCCAGGAATTTGGGTAATCTCCTAGTGCAGTTGAAGATGCATATTTGCAACTCATAACACACAGTTGATACATATAAATGTGTTTAACTATCTTAGCAAATCATAACTGTAAAAGAGATATCTTGAAAATCATATTCAATGCAATATTTATTGTAATTCAGGAAGATTGTTATAGGTAATATTACAAAAAGTCAAAATATTTCAGTATCAAGTTCTACATGCAAGCAACAATACATTAAAAAGCACTAAGAGCTGGAGTGAAATAACACGTGCAAAAGGCAATCCTGATTGGTGGAACAATGGCAAAAGAAATCTTGACAGCAGGACAAGCAATCAGCTGACTTGGAACAATCCAATGGAAGAAACTTGTGTTATAAAAGTTTAAAGAGTTTGAATTAAAAATCACAATAAGAACCATGCCAAGTACAATATTAGGAACACAGATATCTCAGCTAAAAATAATACCACCCATTTACTTATAAATATTTAGGGTATTTGTTATTAAAATAACTACCATACAGCACAATGAGACGCATCCACACAGTGACAACGGAAGTAAATGGTGATGAGGTAGGAGTAAAAAGATTAATTCAAATTCCATCCCAAAAGAAGCAAAGCACTTCTTAACATGGCGGAGAAGATGTGTGATTCAGAGAATTAGGGCGATAAGACAAATTTGTCTGTGACTTCTTATGAGAATTTATGTTGACGTATAAATTGACAAGGGGGTGACTATAAACACCTTCCTGGAAGCAAGTCCTCTGTACTCCCCCAGCACCGTATATCATATAGCGAGAAGCTGCTGAGTTTAGGTATTGAGGTGCCTGTGCCTTTAAGAAGCCAGCAGGCGAAACCAGAGCTGCGTGTCTTCCTGAAACAAACTTCTATGAGAAAACAAAAAAAGCTCCACCCCACGCCATTTTTGCAAGCAGGGTAGGGACCTCATTACTATTAGGTCACTATTGTATCCTCTGCCCCTCTGTGTGGAGGGTTAATGCCCCCTGGAGCTGGCAGCTCTCAGCCGTGGGCTAGACACTGGCTTCTTTCCCCACCCATGCCTGATTTGGCTATTCACCCCCTCCTACTCCTGCCTCCAACTGCCTAAGGCCCCCCCCCGGTGGTGACATTCTGCCCCCTGCTTAAACCCTGCCCAGCCCCCCACACCCAATTTGGCCCTTCTGCTCCTCTGTAACCCCTCTAAAGAGAGGGCCCCAAAGCTGATGCCAAGTGACGGCAGGGGACATGACACTGTCAGGAGCAATGTGGCAGGGAATTCTACTGAGCAGGCTCAGTTGATTTACTGACTCCACCCATAAATTCCCACCTCCAGAAAGCCCCGTCCACAGCAGGCTCAGGACTGCTCTGGTGCACTCCACAAGAGAAACGAGAATTATAATACAGATGACTTGGAGCTAGCAACAGGAATTATTCAATATTTGTTGCACTGCTGTGGAGTGAGGCTTCCTGTGATGCAGGGACGGTTTGGTTTGTGTTGAACTTCGCTGGTCTGACAGGAAGCACAGAGAGGGGACGCAGCTGCACACAAGGAGCAGACAGCTGAATGCACGGGAGGCAGCTGTGCCTTTTCGAGACCCTACCACATATAGCAGCCACCTTGTCTCCTCGAGGGTGATGGGTCCTCAGGCCAAACTGCTCTCAGTCTCCTTTTGGCTCCTGTGTCTCTGCTCCACTGCCTTGGCTGGTAAGTGACCCTGTTTTTCCAGATATGTGGCTCCCATTCCCCATTCCAACAGCTTCCTCCAGGGCTAGGTTCTGCAGGGCCCCTTCTGTTGTTGTCCCAGATGTCTGCATCCCATTCACATCCTGATCTCTCTCTTTCCCACAGGAGTTCACCATCTCTCCTGTTTCCAGCTCATCTCCCCCTGGGCAGAACCTGGCCTACCCAAGCGTCTGAATGTGATGAAGGTAAATGACCTGGTGCTCTCAGCCTACAACAGTGACACTGGAAAGCTAGCTCGCCACAATGGCTACCCATTTCGGAGTGAGAGCAGAGCTTGGTACCGAGCCTGGGACTCCTGGGTGCAGAACGAGTACCAGGGCCTGGTGCAGGAAATGAACACCAGCTCCCTCAAGGCAGGTGAGTTCATGAGCCTCTGGGCTCAGCGAGGTGATAAATCTGTGGCTGAAAGGAGGCTGGGGAGAGATAGGGGATAGGACACCAGAGGGGAATGATCTCACTCGTACTTAGTGCTTAGAGGGGTCAATGGGGCTGGAAGACAGGACTGCTGGATTCTACCTCGGGGGAAGGGAGTCAGGTCTAGGGGTTAGAGTAGCAGGGATTGGAAGCCTGGTTCTTTCGCTTCTATATCAGGGTGGGAAAGGAGGGAGGTCTAGTAGAGGGGCTGGGAGGCAGGACTCCTGGGTTCCATACATGGGAGAACTTTGTCTCTCCTGTGCCTCATTGGAGATCTCCATGCTCAGTGGCTCACACTGACCCTTTCCCTCAGACTCCTACTACCTGCAGATTCTGAAGAGCTGTGAATTGGATGATTCCACGGGTGCTGTCCGAGCGACAACCAGATATTCCCTCAACGGGGAGGACGTGCTACAGTACGAGGCTGACCAGAACCACTGGTTCTCAGTGTATCCGGCAGCCTCACGTGTGGCGGAGCGCTGGAATCATGAAGGGGAGATTTCTGCTATAATGAAAGTCCACACGCTGCAGCATTGCAGGTTGTTGATTGAGAGGACAGCACCCATCACCACTCAGAAGACAGGTGACAGCTTGGCTGATGCCCCTCATTCCCACACCACAGCCCCTTGCCATCCTATTCCCTGTAACTTATGACTCTTACTTCCTCCCCACCCCCACAGCCAAGCCTGCAGCACACGTGGCTTTCGTCCCAGGGACCAAAGACCGGTTGCCTCGCCTCGTCTGCCAGGTGACGGGGTTCTACCCCCGTGACATCGAGGTGACCTGGGAGCGAGGTGGCGAGGTAGCTGAGAGTGAACGCATAACCAGTGGGATCCGGCCCAATGGGGACTCCACCTTCCAGATCCAGGTGTCCATCGAAGTGGCACGGGAGGGGGTTGGCCCTGTGGAGCATGCTTGTGTGGTGAGACACAGCAGCTTGGGGGCTGTCCCTCTGAGGGTGGCTTGGGGTGAGTATTGGGGGGAGATGGTAGAGTAACAGTGGGGAGAGGCTGAGTATGGAGTGCCTCCTTTTGAGGGAATGGAAATGGGGGAGATGGACCCAAAGGTGAGGGAAGACGGAGGGGAGGGATGCAGAGGGAGTGTTTGGGGGGCAAGAGGAGATGGATAGACAGAGAGAGGTACTGGTGGGAGAGGGAGAGGGTTTTGTGGGACTCAGAGGAGAGGAGGAAGAGAAGATGATATCTAGCTGCAGGAGAGGCACATGAGTGGCTGGGTGGGGCAGCCTGACCAGCGAAAAGAGGCTGCTAGTCCAGGATGATTAGGGCAGGGGCAGGAGCCATGGGATGGGGGGGGGGCATAGGGACTTTGGGGGCTCATGGCTCAGTCTGTCTTGGGACATTTCCAGACTCCCAGGCCACAGGCCCAGTGCTTGTCCCAGTGATCATTGCTGGCTGCATCCTCGCTGTGCTGGGAGCTGGGGCCGGGGCCGTGGGCTTCTTCCTGAAGAGGAGACAAGGTAGATGATGCCCCCCTGCACAGCATCCACAGTTCCCCTCCTGACTCCCCTCCTTTTCCCCTGCACCATAACACCCCCTAGTGCCCCTCCTGACTCTCTACACCTGCCCTCTGCCCAGCACCCTCTAATGTCCTGTCGTCCCCCCCCAGCTTCTCCACTTTTTTATGCAATCCCAGGAGCTCTGTGCTGAGCTCTGGCTGGGTATAGTAGTCATGGTGGGGGTCCCTGTTGTTGCCAACCCCCCACACCCTGGCTGCAGAGAGGCAGGAGTCAGTCCCAAGGGGCAGGATCTCCAGACAAGTCAATTCCTGTTTGGACTTCCTTTGCAGGGGACCAGAAGGGGCTGTATTGCCCAGCACAGACACAGCCAGGGAGCCTTTCATCTGCTTCAGGAGGCACCTCATCAATGGCTTCTTCTCACCAGGATGCCACCGAATGACCAGACGTGGAGCTGGCTGGGCCAGACTATTGACTTGGGCTGAAAATGTAGGGACCATCCCTGACAAAGGGAAAGTGCAGGGTGGTGGCAGATAAGGGCAAAATCTCTGAGGTTACAGATTAGAAGGTACTTCTCCATGCTGTGCTTCTCATCCTAAAATCACGCTATGCCCCATAGCTCACAGCCCCACAAAACCTACTCCAGTTTCAGTTCTCTGTCCTCACACAGGTGGCACCTCAATCATTCTAAACTGGGGTATTTGGGATGTAGTATTGATACAGGACCCATCAACACAAGTTTCACCTTCACCCTTAATCAGCTCCACATCATTGCCTAGTGTCTCGGGATGCACCCTCTGCATGACTAGGCCCTAGGGTATGATTTGTGTAACTTTTCTGTTTACCTTAGCAATGTAATTATATAGTTTAATGCAAAATATGCTGTGAAAGGTCTTTCTTTTTGAATGACATACTCTATATTGTTGTTATGGTAGCATGTTTTCTGCAGCATCATGTAAGTGTACAGATGTGTCTCAGGCTTTGTCTGTTGTACCAAAGGTGGTTCTGAGTTCAGCTGAAACTCTGGGAGGGCATTTTCTTGAATCTGTGTCTGCTGAGGGTAATGACTTGCCCATGGAGGAAGCTACCCCAGTACGCAAAAGTGTGTCTGGAAACAGCCATGTGTGCTGGAACAAGGAGGAGGGGATTTCAAGGTGTTTGACTGAACATTGAGAATAGCAGTTTATCGGCTGGGAGAGATTCTGTCTCCAATATTTTGTATGAGGAGTAGACGAAAGATGCCTTTCAGTCTATGCTGACTGAGGTCATGCCAGTTGTCTGAGTTCATTCTGGGCTCTCTGTGCAATGAAGGCCACATAATCTCTCTCCCACTCTTGTAATAAACCTCTAACCTATGACTCAGTTGTTATAGTCCTCAAATCATGATTTAAAGACTTTAAGGCTATGTCTACACATGCATTGTTATTTCGAAATAAGGATTTCGAAATGAGTTATAAAATCCTTATTTCGAAATAAGTTAATTCGAATTAACAAAATGTTAATTCGAATTAAGGAAAAGCCTGCAATCCAAACGGCTGTTATTTCAGAATGGGTATTTCGAAATAAAGCTGTTTGGACCTGTTCTTTCGAAACAGCTCTTTCGAAACATCAGGTCTACACAGTGTTGCTTCGAAAGAACAGGTCTAAACAGCTTTATTTTGAAATACCGATTCCGAAATAACGGCCGTTTCGAGGGGGGGCAGGTTTTACTTTTTCGAAATGATGATTCTTATTTCGAAAGGACAGGATCCGTCCTTTCGAAATAAGAAAACGTCGTGTAGACCTAATTTCTTTTATTTTGAAATAACGAGTGTTATTTCGAAATAAAAGTGCCGTGTAGACATAGCCTAAGAGACAGAGAATCCACTAGTAAGTGTGTTTTGCTGCAAGCTCCAGAGGAAGGTGACCCCCCCCCCAAGCCTTTCGAATCTGCCTTGGGGAAAAATTCATTCCCAACCCAGATATGATTATAATTCAAACCCTGGGCCTGTGGGCAAGGATCACGAGATAGACAACCAAGAAAAAAATTCTCTGGAATAACTCAGAACTCATCCCATCAATGTCCTATTGGCGTATCTACCACCAGATGCCAAAGACCAGTCAATTGCCAAACTTGGTTGCACCATTCCCCCATCCCCTCTGTGAATGTATCAAGCTTAGTTTTGAAACCAGCCAGGCTTTTTGCCCCCACTACTCCCTTTGGAAGGTTATTCCAGAATTTCAGTCTTCGAATGGATAGAAACCTGCATCTAATTTCAAGTTTGTCTTTAGACCAGTGAAAGGCACAAGAGATTCTGATTAAGAACCTGCAGTGCTGGGACATGAGAAGTTTCTTTCCACTGAAAATCTCCACAGTTATAGTGCTCCACCACATGCTAGGCAGCTGAGTACACTAAGAACCAGCGGTTCCGGTCAACCTGGTACTGTAGCACTGTCATGAGATACACATACATGCACCCATTGTGTTATGATCTGTGTAAATTTTCTGTTTATTTTTGCAAATGTAATTGTACGGTTTGATGACAGTTACTCCATGCAAGGTTCCCTTTTGAATTTCCAAAGGGATAGCCATGTTAGTCTAGTCCAGAAAAACAAAACAAACAAACAAACAAACAAACAAAGAGTCTTGTGGCAGTTTAAGACTAACAGATTTATTTTTCACGTTAGCTTTCGTGGGAGAAAATCCCACTTCCTCAGATGCTTCGAAGATGGCTGAACGTACAGAATGGAATGAAAATAAATGCAAGGGGGTGTAAAACACAGGATCAGGTCATACAGTAACAGCAAATCAGAGCAGTTGTCAGGTTCAAACCATGAGAAGCCTGAAGTCAAATTACCTTTTGTAATGGGAAAAGAACCATAGTCTCAATTCAATCCTGCTGTCACAGAATTTAGTCTGCATATTAATTTGAGTTCAGCTGTTTCTCTTTGAAGTCTTGATGTCCCAGTCACATCTCTGATGACAGTCGTTAACAAATCATTTATCGAATGATTAGAAAGATGGAAGTGCTCAGCAACTGGTTTCTTTGTTCTGTGATTTCTGATATCAGCTCTGTGTTCATTTATCCTTTCACACAGCGATCGTCCTGTTTGTCCAATATATAAGGTATTGGGGCATTTCTTGCAGCACCCCAACACCCATTGTAACTACCAGGTACAAGGAAAATCAGTCTCCTCACCCGGTGTCCCCCCACCTTCTTTGAGCCACCAAACCACCCCCTCCCTGAGCCAAGCTGAGTGCTAGGGACATGGACTCACATGCCTTTGGGGAGTTGCTGATCACCTCCCACACCAGATTCTGGTAGTCAGTCTCCACCAGGAGTACCAATTTACCATCCTGCTCACCCAGGATGTAGCCATTGGGAGGAGCAAGCCCGCTAGTGCTGCTGTTGTAGGTGAAGAGCACCAGGTTGTTAATCCACTCCAGCTCAACCACCTAGGCAGGCCAGGGGCTACCTGCAGGGAGATGAGCTGGCAACATGGGAGACGGTGAGCCCTTGCAGGAAGCCAAACGAGTCCTGTGGCAGTTTTAAGACTAACACATTTATTTATTTCATGAGCTTTCGTGGGAGAATTCCCACTTCATCAACTGCTTTGCAGGCGTGGAACTTTCAGAATGGGAGGAAAATAAGTGCAGGGAGGTGTAAACCATAAGATTTGGTCACGCTGTGACAGCAAATCAAAGCAGTTGTAAAGAGTCAAACACTGTGGAACATGTAGAGGAAGATGAGATCAAATCACCTGTTGTAATGACAGAGGGGATGTCAATGGGACCCAGGTATCCAGGATGGCAATCTGAGGTGGCCCTGCCAGGGACGCCACTACACATATATCTTATGGCGGGCCTGGCACCCACTGGCCACCGGGGTCGCAAACTATTCCCCTCCCCCCGCTGGTTCTCCGAGCCTTTCCCAACCCACCTCTGTGGGCCCCTGAGCCCTTCCTTAGTTCCCCGGTCCTGCTGCTGGTCCCCACTGACCAGGGCTGACCTCCTCCCCTGTGCCCTTTCCCTGCTGGGCCCCTGGATTCCCCCCCCACCGGCTCCCTTACCTGGCCGCTGGAGGACGAATGGGACTGCGGCAGTGCTCAGGCTCCTGGCATGACCCTGCTCTGATCATGGTCAAAGCAGGGTCTGGCCAGGGCAGGAGTTTTAGAAACTCCCAGGCCCAGCCTAGGGCAGCTCCCTCCTAGCCAGAAAACTGTGTCTTCCAGCTGAGTAGAGGCCGCAGTTCTGGCTGCCCACTGCCTGGGCAGTTTTCCCTGCATGGGGGTGTGATGTTGCACCCCTGCACAGTTTTGAGGCATGCTACTTGGGGGGCTGGCCCTGAGTTTTTAGGGGAGCTGAGACTCCATGAGCCTCCCCTCCTAGTAATGCCTCTGGGCCCTGCAGAGCCCAGCACAAGGGAAAGACACTGGGATGGGGAACAGAACCCAGGCATCTGGTAGTCTGAGAGTCATTTACCAGATGTGACAAAGGAGACAGGAGCTAAAATGAGAATGAGTTAAGTTTGGCCTGAGGCACTGCCTTGGACGGGACGAGACAGTATCTTGCTTCGCCTTTTGAAGAGCTGTTTGCATCTCTCACTGGCAACATGAGAGGGGAAACCCAAACCCACATGCTGAGTTAAATTAGATACAAACAAACCAGTTGTTCCTGCCTCATGTGACTTGCTTTGTTACAGGAAGCTTCATTTGCCACCAGTGCAGCAAGTACTCAATACCTCCTGTTGCTACCTCCAGCTTGTCTCTGTTACTACAGGCGTTTCCTTAAGGAAAGGTTTCCTGGGAGTGCAGAAAAACCGTGCTGAGCTGGTTTGATCCACAGTCATTGTCACAGTCAGTTAGAACTGTCCAGAGACAGGGAAACGTGGATGCTGTCCTTAAGTCCAGCAGGCTGGAATGTTGTCGCCTTAGTACAGGGATTGGCAACCCACAGCATATGTGCCGACAATTGCACAAGATCCCATTCGGAATGGCACACGACACCCTCTGCAATGCCATTGAAAGCCATTCCAGGCAGCTTCTTTAAGGGGCAGGTGGAGTGCAGAGGGTCCCCACCCTGTCCATGTTCCAGGCATGGTGCAGAAAGAAGATGCCTGGAATGGCTTCTCTCCATGGTGTGCGGGCACCAAGGAGTCACTCTGGGTAACTTCTTTCCTCATCATGCCTGGGGACCCCCAAGAGGAGCTGCTCCAGACAGCTTCTTTCCATGGCATCCTTGGGGACCCGTGTCTCCAAGCATTCTGCCAAGAGGCCAGTGCAGGCAGCTTCTTTCTATGAGTGACTCCGTTCAGTGGTATGCCAGGGAAGTGCCCCCCCTCCCTGTCTCCCAACCTCCAGCCATGGCAGCCATCAAATTTTCAGCCAGCCACAGCTTTTATTTCTGTGGAGGGAGCCACTGGCACTGACCGAGAGTTGAGGAGGAGGGGCTGGCACAGTGGTCAGCAAAAGTTGCTGACCCCTGCCTTAGTAACATTACTGGAGCCTTTCCAAGTCGCTCAGAGCTTCTGGCCCTCAAACTCTGGTCTTAGCAGCTCAGGGCCCTATATTACCATAGGCAGCTCCTATTGAAATAGAAGATGGACTGTCCTGTGGTCATTCAGTGTGTGGCCACTTTTATCCCCGGGGCTGTTCTCAGGGATGCCTTCTTTCACTTACTGGCTGTGCAGTGCTGCACAGGGAAACCAACTGCGGCAGCCCTCAACTGCTGAGATGTACTGATGGGAAGGGAGGCCAAGCCCCTGGGTACTAGGCTGCAGGGGTTTGCCAGACTGGTACCCCCACACTGAGTGGATTTTGTGGGCCCTGTTCTCCCTACCACAGTGGCCTGCCTGGGGTTGAGGCACTGGAAGGGGCCTGGCCGGTGTTGGGGGCCAGGACCTTGGGGCTAGACACCACAATCTCTGGCAGTTTCACCCCATTCCCAGTCACCTGCTCTGCCCCTGAAGGTGGGGTGATACATGGCTGCTGCTCTCCAGCACGAGCACTGTGCTCATCTGACTGGAGCTGACTCGGGGGAGGAGGGAGGCTAGGAATGCAGCATCTAAATTCCCTGCACTGATCCAGCCCTCAGAGATGGATTTGTCAGCTCTTCCCAAGGGGTGGGGGTGAAAGGGGCAGTGAAGGGAGTGCCTCAGCATCTGAAGCGCTGACCTAGCCCCTTCCCCTCCCCTCTCTGGGTGACGGAGGGGCGATGCTGCCCTTACCTGCCAGGGCTAGACTGGACTGTTGCTCCAAGATGGGTGTGTGTGTTTGGGGGGGTGGCATTTGAGCTACTCCACAGGTACAGAACCCCCTCCCCAAAGCAGCTGAGGGGTGTGGCTGGAATCCCTCCTGCCCATGTGAGAGGAGCTGCAAATTGCTGGCAAGTGTGGAGCATCCTCAGGGAGGGCGAGAAATGTAGGTTTGGCCTCTGGGCACCGCATACCCTCGGTACAGCACTGCTCAAGTGGCAGTGTCAGAAGGGAGGTGGAAATAGGCAGGGAGTAAGAATGTCTAATCTGCAGCCTCTCTGCTCATCACATCTCTGCCCAAGGCTCCAGCAGAAGAGTGGAACTGCTGGTTGGAGGTTGCTGCATCTGGGGAGGAGCGAGGCAGGCAGGGAGTCTGGACCCACCAGCCAAGGCCACAGTTGGTGCCTGGTCCTACTTATTGCTGTAATGTGCAGTGTTAAGTAACCAATCCCTGTTTTCTTCACTAAAATGTTGGCCACCCTCCACTAGCAGAGTGCAGTATGATAATTCAGCAGCTCTCCATGTTGTTCCTAAAGGCAGGCACAGGTCTGGGGAGAAGAGTAGTGTCTGTGGATGGGGGTGGAAAATGAGGACAGCAAGGTGGCAAGTCTTGTGTCAACTTTGTGAAAATCTGTATTTCCTCAGCTGGGAGAGGAAGGCAGCAGCATCTTTTGCCTGCTTTGCCATGTCTTTTACATTAACTTCTCTCTGATCTAACTCAGCGTTTGGATAACCACAGCAGGGACATTATGAATGTCTTGGAAAAAATTTCAGGTTAAGTTGCTAAAACAGACTTTTGCTCCCTTTTGTTAGTCGCATATCAGCTGAATTTAGGCCTGTGACTGCATTGACTGTAAATTCAATTTCATCTGAACAGAACTGAGGGCTGTTGTAACTCTCAACTTTTTGTGACAGCATCCAGTGATTTTTGTTGTTGTCCTCTGCATGTTGGACAACACAGTTCTGGGATCACAGGTTTGATGACTTGATAGACCAATTGGACACAGTGTTCAAGTTGTCTTCATAAATGTCAGTTGTAAAACAGATGAGCAGCATCTTTCATAGCCAAAAAAACCTCTGTTTTTTTTTGTTTGTTTTTGTTTTTTTTAACCATCTTTGGGTGTTGCAACTGGTTCATCAAACAATAATGGCTCCAAAGGAACATCATTTAGTTGCTTCTTTTTAAAAGCAGCAAGATGCTTGAGTGAGAAAGTCAGTGGATAAAGTGTTTGTCAAGGTGAGCAAGCTTAACTACTAAAGCATACAATTCTTATGTTCTGTATAAATGTATAAAGATGGATGTTCTTCTATCTTTGCCAATTCTGAGCAAATAACTAAAGCAGAGATAAGAGCTGGGTTATTCTTAGCCTCATGAAAACATCCGGCAACAGCGGTTTTCAGTTTCTCTTTAGCTACAGAAGTCATGAATTGTAAGGTTTAAATCAGGCTTGTTAAAACCAGATGATGTGGAGCTGGAAGTCAATGAACCAAAACTGGCATGTCAGAATTTATGCAGAACAGGAGGACAATGAAACAAGGGGATGGGACCAGGGTTGTAACTACCTATTAGGGCACCCTGGGCTAGCAGCCCCAAAGGCGCTCCCCCATCCGGCCTGGGGCCCAATCCATACCCACCCACCACCAGTAGGCAGCAAGGAGATGGATCTGGTCCCAAATGCCTTCCGGCAGTGGCTGGAGATGGATCCAGCTCCCCGCTGCTGCTGGGGTAGCAGGGAATTGGATTTGTTCATCGCTGCTGCTAGAAGGCAGTGGTGATCTCCAGGCAGAGCCAGAAGCCACCCACACCAAATTTTAGAGGGTGCAGGGCACTAATCTGGCTCCCCATGGCAGCTGGAGGAGCGGGGAATTGGACCTGTCCACAGCCACTGCCAGAAGATAGCAGCAATCCCTGGGCAGAACCGAAAACTGTAGCTTCCAGCTCCAAATTTTAGAGAGCGCAGGAGGATAAGCCCCATGTGGAGCCAGAAGGCGCATCAATTTTTGAGGGCATGGGATGGATCTGGCTCCCCATGGTGGCTGGGGATGGATCTGGTTCCTTGGGGTCAGCAAGGAGCCAGATCCATCTCCAATCGCAATGGGAAGCTGGATGCATCCCCTCTGCACTCTAATATCCAGTGCCTGGAGCTTTCCTTCACTCACCCCAGTTTAGCTACAGCCCTGGATGTGACATTCCATCTGTCACTGTTCTTCAAAGCATCTGATGAAGTGGGATATTCTCCCATGAAAGCTCATGAGATAAATTTGTTAGTCTTTAATTGCCATAGGACTCCTTGCTTATTTTGCCCTTTTGGGGTCCTTCACGAGAGCTATTTTGTAAGAATAAGCAAAAGAAGAAAAAGAAGAACTGATGGATGCTACTGGAGTAATTTTTACTATTATGGCTGCTACACCCAACCATCTCCTGGGACCCCAGAACTCTCCCATCTTGATCTAGAGAAATGTCCTGAGATCAGACCAGGACAGGCATATAATATCACCAACCCTCCAAGCTCCAGATGTATCCCAAGCACAGTTTGGGATGAAACAGAATCTGACTTTAACAACAATAACAACGGCTCCACTTAATTTTTCTTAGAGCAAATTTTTGTTAAATTGAAAATTCAGAGAGAGAGAGATGCTATTTTTGGATAATATCAAGAAATAAATCTAGGTCCTCTCTCACCTTACAGCTCTGGATTCCAGTTGTCTAATGCACGCTATTTCCTTTATGCTGCCTGACTCTCTCCTTTCCCGTCTTATTTTAATATATGTATTCATATATTCCTCATTGCTTTGCAGGTGCTCTAAGTAATGAAACTCAGGTACTGTTTTAGGATGAGAGGAAGAAACAAGGGACCTTTGGCCTCCTCTCAGATACCCTGATGTAAAACAAACAAGGAGTCTTGTGGCACTTTTAAAAGCTAACAAATAAATAAATTTGTTAGTCTTTAAAAGTGTTACAGGATTCCTTGTTTGTTTCACTAAACTAGACCCACATGGCCACAGCTGCTTTCTTTGGAATGCTTTGGGACTGGTGGTCTGACTGCAATCAATGACAATGGGGCTTATTTACAGTGCAGAAGGAAGGACAAAAAAACCACTTTAATGTGTTGATTGATGGCCATTAACCCTAAAAACCCAGTATTTCCATATGAGCGCTAGCCTGGGGTCTTCTCTCTCAGATATAATGGATCATTATCAGCACAGAGAAGTTTGCTCAAAAAGACATCCCTGAAGACTGAAAACTTTTGTTAAATGTAGAAGGAAAAAAGTTCTTTAATATCTCGAATGCTTTCTGGAGATGCTAATGTAAATTCAAAGAGAAGGTCCTGTTTTGCAAAGAATGTGACATTCTCCTGCCTTTGTCCCTGTTTGCTTGACTGAAGCTGGCTCCATAAGCTTTGTCTCAACACTTGCCCTTTCTCTTCCCCTCAGGGAGCAGTTGTGGGAAGGTGGCTACTCAACTGAAGAGTTACTGTAAACAAACGCCGCCTGCACCAATTCCCTTCCCTGACCAGCCGGAGCTGCTCCCTAGTCCCACAGCTTGAAGAAGCTCCCTGCTTCCTTACTCCAGCTGGCTGTGTGGGATCTCCCAACAGTGCGAGGCCCCCCAAAGCGTGGGGCCTAGGGCAGTTGCCCCTCCTGTCTCCCCTTAAGGATGGCCCTGCCCAGAAGCCACCTACTAGAGGACTGACCTGACAGAGAAAACAACAGAATGCCTCTGGTCATCACCTACAGTCCCCAACTTAAATCCCGCCAAGACATCATCAAAGATCTACATCCTATCCTTGAAGATGATGCCACACACTCTCAAGCCATGAGAAGCAGGCCTATCCTTGCTTACAGACACCCTCCCAACCTGAAGCAAATACTCACTAGCAACCAAATGCCATACAACAGGAACACCAGCGCAGGAACCTATCCTTGCAACAAACCCTGTTGCCAAGTCTGCTCACACATTGACTCCAGGGATACCATCACAGGCCCCAACCACATCAATGACACCATCAGGGGCACATTCCCCTGCATATCCACTAGTGTGGTATATGCTATCATGTGCCAGCAATGCCCCTCTGCCCTGTATATAGGGCAAACCGGACTGTTCTTATGTAAATAGACACAAAATGGATATCAAAAATAATAACATCCATAAACCAATAGGAAAACACTTCAACCTCCATGGACACTCAGAAGCAGACTTGAAAGTTGCCATACTTCAAAAAAGAAGCTTCAGAAACAGACTTCAGCTTGAAGCTGCAGAGTTGGAGCTAATCTGCAAGTTTGACACCATCAGGCTGGGTCTGAATAGAGACTTAGAATGGTTAGCACATTACAAAAAGTGATTCATCTGTTCACACATTCTCTTTGATCTACTGGTGTGAATGAGCCCGATCTGGTCTCTGAACTGACTTTGCTAAAACTTGCCCTCCTCCATTCCAGCACGTGTAGATATGCCTCTCCATTGTAGTTTCCACTTCATGCATCTGACAAAGTGTGTTGTAGCCCACGAAAGCTTATGCTTCAAGAAATCTGTTAGTCTATGAGGTGCCACAGGACTCCTGCTGCTCAGACACTTAGACCATACTCACATTAGATGACCTATTTGCTGTGCAGCAATGCTCCCTTTACCTATGCCAAAGATCCCTGTAGCACCCCAACATTCTTCAGGATCTGCTCAATCAAAGGAGTTATTACTAGGACAAGTGTGTAATAAGACAGCATGATTGTGCAGGAGGGTGTTGAGGCTGGGGCATATAGAGGTGTCGTCTTGGAAGTGCTGATCAACTCCGCCTACCCAGATATGCCCTTTTACTTTGTGTGTGTTTTTGTGTCTATCTGACTGATTCTGGGGCTGGAGGAGCTCAGCATAGACTGTTGTCTGCCAAAAGAAAGGTGCTGCAGCTGGAGAATCACTACTGGATAACCAGAACCTCTGGTTCAAGGCCAGTTCTGTGAAGAAAATAATTTGGCTACAGAAAAGAGTGCCAACAATTAACATTATTAAAATGATATACTGGCTTCCTTTAATTGCATGTGTAACAAACATCTAATTCTACTGTTTCCCATTTCCTTCTTTCAGCAGCTTTGCTGAAGGCTTCATGCAAGGATGGGATGGTTGGTCTGTTTCTCCTCTCTCACCTCTAGAATTATGTGTTAGGAACCATGGACACAGAAGTCACTATGTAGGGGTGGCTAATAAGTGGTTTAATATTCTGAGGTGACCCACTAGATCTCCATCTCAAAGAAAAAACGGGAAAAAAAGATCTTAACATTTGCATGGCAGCTAAACTCTTGGAGTCTCTCTGGCTTAATGGGAAAGATACGTAAAGGTCTTTATCTTTGTGATTCATCCAGAACAGGATATTTATCAGGTACCACTGGACAGAATCCCCAAATGTCTGGCTGGAGACGGATTAGGTAAGAGAAGATCCCAGCATATGACCTAGCCTGTGTCCGACAGAGGAATGTGACATCTTCCTCTGTGGAATCTCACCTGGGTGAAAAATGCCTTCCCCATGTCAAATGTAATCATCCATCAGCCCTCGAGCATACCAGTATCCTACCCCACCACTCACTGACCAAGCATGTGAATGGAAGCTTCTCAGTGCCACCTCAGAGCCCTGGCCAAGCCAATCCAGTGTGTCCCATCTCCACTTGAGCTGGATCCCTGGTGCTTCAACAGAAGGTGAATAAAAATCCCAGAATACAGGGAGCCAGTGGGGTATCTGGGTAACTCTTCCTGTCGGACCCCTGTAAGAGAAGCCTTGCAACATGAGATTGGATTGCAATAATTGTCTTCGTACAGGGCTGAAGTATTATGAACCTGTTGCCCAGGAGTGATTTATCCTTCACTTCCGTTTTCCCCAATACATTTAGAAGTTCTATTAGCAGCTCCAAGAGGCAACTTGTCCCCCATGCCAGGGACAGATTGCAGCCACATCCCCAGGATGGGAATGACCCTGTGACACATACATTGATCCTTTCAGAAACTTTAGAACCTTCACTCTTGTTGGTGATATCCTGCTCCCCTCACAGGAAATGGGCAAACTGCTGCAGACATGGGACATGCTGATAAGGGAAGGCTGCAGTATGGACTGTGCAGATAAGAGTCTGACAGTGATCTTCAACCACAATGAAGCAGCTGGGGCCCTGCAGAGAGCCAGGAATCTGTGGGGACAGAATAGGGCATACTTGGAAATGGGGAAGGGGATCAATTGACCCAAGGACACAGGGTTCAGGGATGGGAGGTGACATGAGGTGGAGACACTGGAGGAAAAGGGAAAGAATTGTGTGCAAGAGAAAGAGGTGTGTTAGAGAAGGCAGTCTGTGAAAAGTGGGAGGAGCCACTGTCAAGGAAACAGCCCTCTGTGGTATTTACATCCATAACAGCAGGGCCAGCACAACCCGGTAAGCCGGGTAAGCGTTGCAGGGAGCCACCGATGCTTGAGGGGCGCCAAAATAGGGACTGCACTGTTGTGCTGCCCTGTGATGTCACTCATCTGCACTGGCATCTGCTGTGCTGCAGGGGGGCGCCATAAATGGTTGTGCCATTCCTGCATAAGAAGGAAGTGTTTGTTTTGCTCTTTTCTAGTATCACATCCATCTCAGCATAGCTTATGGACTCACATCTATTCCCTAGAAGGGCTGACATCAGCTGAGGAGATTCACCAGGAAGGAGCATCAGCTGGAGATGTTTTGGGGGGAGCCCAGGGCTGGCATAACTGAGGGCTGAGTGCTAGGGAGCAAACAGACCTGCAAGTTGTATGAGCTTAATGGCCTGCAATGATTTCTCCCCTTGGTTCATTGAGAGGGGAAAGTGCCATTAATGTTGCTTTGAACTACCCACCCCATAGGACTGGGGCTGGATTGCAGCAAGGCCTAGATCCCCTAGATGGGAATGGCCCAGGGGTATGGTCATCAATCCTCTTCTCAAACAGAGAATCTTCAGTCCCAGTTGGGTGAGACCCTGCTCCCCACACAGGGAATGCACAAACTCAGACTGATGGGGGCAGCTGCAATGTGGACCATACAGATAAGAGTCTCACAGGGACCCCACTCTCTGCTGTAGCAACAGTAGGTAGCGCAGAGAGCAGGGGATAAGGGTGGACAGAACTGGGGACCTTTTAACATGAAGAAGGGGCTTGATTGGCCACTCTACTGGGGCTAGGGATAGACACAAGAGTGAAAGCTGGGACTGAGAGGAGATACTTCACGGCAAGAAGGGAACATTGAACGGGGAAGGAAGGAGAAGCCTATTGGAGAAAGTGGAGTTAATGGAAAGGGGGATGAGCCACTGGAGAGGTAGCAAACACTCTGTGACCTGAGCCTCATGGGTAACCTCCTGAATGTGCAAAAATCAGAGCAAGCTAATAAAACAGGGGGCAACTCCCCAAATCACTGATGGGTGGTACTCAAACCAGTCTCCCACTCAGTAACAAAACAAGCTTCTGATTCCCCACACCAGTCATCACGAAGCATAACAAAATAGAAACAGCCCCCTTCATTGTACATCAGCCCCGCCAGTCTGCACCTTGTCTCTTAAAGAAATAGGTTGTCCTGACCCCAAAGGGTTAGCTGTATTGCCCAGAACAATATAGGCCTGGATCTTACCCAAAATACCACTACAACTAAAGATTTAATATAAAAAGAAAAGAAACAAAATATAAAAGAAGTTGAAGGGTCAAAATGAATATCATATATGCAATGATTTAGAATCCATAGAAAGCAAGTCCTTGAAGAATTTGAAGTTTGTATGTTAGTCCAATTCTTCTGGTATACACCCAGCACCTGGATGGGTCTCAGCCTTTTGTTCAGTTGCAGAAGAATAGTTCTAGAGGAGAGTGTTGGTTGCAGACAGACTGACGACAAAACGGAGGTGGGGCCTCTAGTCTGAGAGTGCCCTAGAATCCAATAACTTGAAAAAGAAATAGAAGAAACCTATTCCTAACTGCTAATACAGCTATACCACCTACATATAAACCATATAATCATTCCTAGCAGGTAACAACTTTTCTATTGGTACCAAACATGGCATAACACAAATGAATTATTGCAAATATGGAAGATTAATATGAAAGATAATGATAAACAATCCCTTAAACCCAGACAGCATCACACACACCCCAGCAATGTTTTCACCCAACAAACTGAAGGCCTGGTTATACTCTTCTCTAAGGCCCAATCCACCTGAGCATGGCCCCAGGGCACACACCCAACCCCAAGATTGGCTAACATAAGCTAAAGACATTTGCCCCAAGGCATCATCCAGTGGAGCTGTGTGTGAGGAAGCCCAGGGCTCAGAGATCAGGGTGCTGTGGGATGGGATTTTCAGTGACTGAAAAATAACCTAATGTGGGGTTTAGGTTTCAGAAGACTATGGGTGGAATAAGAAATCATTTCCCATCCTCTCTTCCCAGGTGGGTACTGCTGGTGAAATCACCACTGGGCCATCAAGGCTGGAAGTCTGGGGATTTGCCAGGCCTCACTTTTTAACTGAAACCACTGCTCACCCCTGTGTGGATGCAGCTGTAGCCATGCAAAGTTAACTGCCAGTCACTATGTCTGAGCCAGGCTTTCGTTCACACTCAAGCATCCTCAGACAGAGGGGAATCAAAGCAGCTAAGGATGGGAATATCAATGTGTTTTGTGTGTACAGCAACTATGCCAAGCACTGCCCAGACCCTGGCTGAGATCAGACCGTGTTCAGGCCTCCATGGTGTTGGGTTCTGTGCCAGTTCCAGCAAAAATGGAAGCCTGCATCTCTGGAAAAGTCCAGAGATGTATCAAAGAGCCCAGAATTTGTGTGGAACATGAATTGGAAAGGAGTGTCGATGGGGTCCAACCACTCAGGCTTCTCTGAGAGCCCCAGCCACACTCAGTAGAGATTATGGGGTCACCCAGAGTCCTCTTTGACCAGCAGGATCATGGGTGGGGAAGCCTTCACTGGTGCCCTTCCAGGAGATGGCCCCACTTCCCATGGGACATGATACCCCCCCATTTCTCCAGCCCTCACCATGGCAGGGGGAAAGAAGACAAAGAGCAAGTCCATGTTTAGTCTAATTTATTAACAAAGCACTACAAAGAGTCTGGAATGGCTGTACTAACTCCTAGTACTCTAACATTATTACTATGACAAGTGAGCTTCGGTTGCTGTGGCAAACCAGACTATAAGGTGACACCAAAATACACAACATATTTCTCCCCACTCTAATAAAAGCACCCCTTTAACAGAATAATCACCAAACTAGGAAATGAGGGTAGACACCCCATTTCTGGATAAAACTGAGGCAGCACCCCTCATCAACCAGCTGCCCACTATCCAGCCACATGTGCAGAACACCTGGAGACAGCCCATGCTGGGGGGCTGAAGAAGTTACCCAGAGGAACCTTGAACCAGAGCTGTACCCGTCAGACATCTGACATCACATGGGATCCAAGCTGCATACAAAGTCAGAGAGAAAGTGAAATCAGCCACTGGTGCCAACTAATTCGTGGATGCACCAGTTCACATATGGGGAGCCCATGAGGAGGATGGCTAATTCCATCTATGACAGCTTTGTCAGGGCTGCTGTGGCCAGGCCCCCTCCAAAAGCTGTTATGAAAACCACCACAGAAATGTCCACCAAGAGCTGTGCTGAACTGGCAGGGTATGGGCACTTTCAGCCAAGAGCTGTGGGATGGACAGATAAGATCTCCTACAATGCAATATGGCTGAGGTGCTGGGAAGGTTATAGTGAGCCAATGGATGCATAGATGCTTGGAGGCAAGCTTGGAAAACAGGGAATGGCAGGCAGGTGCATGGACCTGGGCACTTGCTGCAGTGCAAACAAAATCAGTGTCTGAGTGAGCATGTTATTTGCATAGGCTCTGCATTTGCATGAATACAACTAGGTGTTCAGCATTGCTTATTTCTACACTGGGGGCTGCTGGGAAGGCAACTTAACAAGACTGACCTTAAGGCAACCTTGTTAAGTCGACTTCAGTGTATGTCAGCACTGGAGGGCCAATCCAGATCAAGCTCCTGCTGGCCAGCTGCAAGGAGCCCAATCCGGCTCCAAGCCACTTGCATCAGGCTGGGGGTTTGGAAGCCAACTCCTGCTACCTACAGATAATGGCAGGGAGCTCAGTGTGGCTCTGAGCTCCTTGCTGGTGGTGGCAGGGAGCTTAAAGCTCAGTATGGGCCCCAGCCACTTGCCACAGCTAGCAAGCAGCTCAAAGCCTAGACAATTTCACAGGCTTTGAGCTCATAGCCTGTGACATTGACTAGGCTTGGGGCCTCCTGGCAGTGCTGGCAAAGGGCACAGAACCAGATTGGGCTACACTCCCCTTGCCATGGGCTGTGGGAGCCTGGCAGCTGACTCCTGCCCTGGCCACTTGCAGGAGCCATCTGCCAGCCCTGCCACTTGCTGAGAGGGGCTGGGAGCCCAGTGGGTCTCTCAGCCCCTCTCTGCAGGCTGCAGGAACCGGGCGCCAGCCCCTGCCACCCAGAGAATGGCTGGGATCTTGGCCTGGCCCCCAGCTCCTCGCCACACCCCAGAAACTGGATTGGCCCCCAGAGGCCAGAGTGGGGCCCCAGATCCCAATGGGGAAGGGGGTGGGCCCTGGCCTTTAAAACTGACTTAAATGCCTAAACTGACTTAAAGTCAGGAGTTATTAAGTTGACTTAAGCAATTTCTTAAGTCGACTTAATAATTTCTAAATGTAGATTGGGAGTGGCTTAAGTATATTTAAAGAGCTTTCAGTTGACTTAAGCCCATAGTGTAGACAGACCCTATGAGAGTGGCTTAAGTATAAAGAGCTTTCAATTGACTTAAGCCCATAGTGTAGACAGACCCCATGAGTGTACTGTATTTGCATAAGCATGCGTAGCTACTGAGCGTGATGGAAAACAGTCAATCTGTGTCGTATTGAATTACCAGTCACTGGAGTATTTATTGCAAGGGTAATGAAAAGTTGTGCCCCTATTGCATGAACAAATGGCAGCAGAAATGTCCTTAGCCTGTTCACTCTCACCTGAATAGAGATCAGCAAAGGACACATTCAGATGCCAGAGACTGTAAAATTAGCTGGGAGAGGATGGGGTCTTCCTGCTGAAGCTATACCAGTCCTGACCAAGGGCTGCCCTCAGACTTAGATTGACTACCTCCTCCCTCTGTTAAAAGGTAGAATTAATGATTCTTCTGCAAGTTTTTTGCTTCATTAAAAGCAGGAACCATGATCCTAGTCAGCAGAGGGTTTTCACCATGAACTATGAGCTGAAATAATGGGGAGTTGAGTTCACCAGATCTGTAGTTGCAAAAAGAACTGGGAAAGCAGAGGGGACTAGTTGCACGCTGTATTAGGTGAGAGACACAGAGAGCATGGGTCCTGGCTGTGCTTCACTGTTGTCAGAAGTCAGCAGAAGAGCTTGGGAACAGGACCATCTACATATAGAACCTGGTTCTAGCTGCTGCTGGCTCTGCCCGGCAGAAGAGTTAGAGACCATTAAAGCAGAGGAGAAATAAGGCCTGGAAGGAAAAGGACACATGCAGAATGTAGGAAAAGGGTTGACAGCAAGACCTCAAATATTCCATCCTGGGAGTGACCAGTTTTTAACCCCCAGACATACCAGGCCCAGGATGGGGCAGCAGTTTCACCTCATTGTAATTCACCAGCCAAAGTGCATTTTGGTGCTTTCAGTCATAAGGACTGGCTCCTTCCCAATACTGAGGGACTTTTGGCCTAATGTCAAGTCAACCAGGGCCTTTGCCATGGGCTCTACAGACCTCTGAGTTCAGTTCCTTAGTCAAACCCCTCTGGATTATCACAACCAGTGTTCCCTGTAAGCTGCGCTAGTGGGCAGGGGCGCAGTGGCCACCCCTCACCAGCACAGGCAACACGTGGGCCAGCGCAGCTTACGGCAGGCAGCCCGGAGGAGCCCCGTGTGTCTGTCGTCTCAGCTCCGCACAGGCTCATGCAGAGGCTGCCTGCTGGAGCAGTGAGAGTGACGGCCCCTCCCCCTGCCCTCCTTCCTGCACGTAGCCAGGGAAGGAGCAGAGGGGGAGGGAAATTTAAATCTTTCCCTCTCCTCTGCACCAGGCTGCTTGTGCAGTGGTGGAGGCATCTTTGGGGCCTGTGTGGGCCCCAGGAGGTAAGCAGCCCTGAGCCTGGGCAAGAGGGGGGACCCTGAGATATGGCAGGGCTAAGTTGTGGGGCTCCCAGAGGCAGCCATGCAGTGGCCACAGGGACGCAGGGCTCTCTGTGGGGGCACGGGATGGGAGCTGGGCTGCAGGCAAAGGAGCCAGGCTGGAGCTGGAGGAGGACTTGGGACTTGAAAGACCCAGCAAAATTGTTTTGAGCCATTTAGCATCTCTATCAAGGGTGACTGCTCTGCTTTTCACTTGCTAAAAGGCTTGAATATACAAAAGCTCCTAAAAGAAAAGCAATCCTTTAAAATAAGCAAAAACAAGTTGGGTTAATTTTAGATTTCTTTTCTGTGAGAGATTCTAATGCAATCAGTTTGTCAAGGTGGGGCTTTACAATGTAACTTTGTATAGACTCGTGATGGAAGGAAACAAATGCTAATGATTAGGAAAATGAAATGAAAAACTTAAAGGATAAAAAGTCATTTAAGGCAGAAGAAAAAAAATATTGCCAGCAATGCAATAAATTAAAAAAAAAAGACTTTGTATTTCTATTTCCCCCAACATTTGTTAGAAAAATAATCATTTTCTTTCACAAATCCATTTATGCTCTTGCTTCTTGCAGCTTTGATTAGGCTTGCTTTAACTGTCAAAAATTAAAAATTATTAAACTACCTTTATTATATTCCACTACCAGATACACAAATCTCAATTATACCTCATTTTGCTTATTTTAGTTCTGAGAGTATTTACACTCATTCCTTTCTGTAAGTTCACCCATCTTCGAAGCATCTGAGGAAGTGGGATCTTCTCCCACAAAAGCTCATGTTAAAAATAAATCTGTTAGTCTTAAAGTGCCACACAACTCCTTGTTTTTTCACTGGACTAGACTAACACGGCTATCCCTTTTAAAATACTAATTATAGCCTCCCTTTTATTGTTGAAAATGATTTGGATAAAAAAACCCCATAAACTCCAAAACTGAGATGTTAGAGACACTTTATATTAAAGAAAGATACTCACAATATTTAAAGTTTTCTGTATGCCTAATCAGTTTTTTGCCATTCACTTAGGGGATTGTTGTCCCATAGTTAGCTTTTGGGAATGATAATGTAACAGACTCTAACCTAGCTCTATTGGATGCAAATTCTTTAGGCACAAAAGATGGCCCTGGTTACAGAGATGTGATGCTGTGAGAAACTGTCTTGAAACATGTTTTCTGCCCTTGCCACCTTTAAAAGTTTTGAATTTCTCAAATACCTTTACTTAAGGTGTTGCCCTGAGGGAATCTGGGAAGCAGTTGCTACATAGTGATTGTGATTTGCAATGCATGGTAATTTAATATGTTTACTGAGGGCAGAATAGGTGTATTTTCAAGGTTGATAGCTAGATATTAAATACAATCCCCTCAACATGTCAGTCTCATGATCGAGTCTGAAGCTACCTACTTAATTTCAATCTATGTTTTTGACATTTAGGGCCTGATCCACTTTGAATCCCTTTTACCCCAGTTGGGCAGCATAACAGGGACTTAAATGTCCAAAGGGGCAGGCAGGTTAGTCTAGTAAAGCAAAAAAAAGCAAGAAGTCTTGTGGCACTTAAAGACTAACAGATTTATTTTTTGCATGAGCTTTTGTGGAAGAAAATCCCACTTTGTCTAGGCATGTATTCTGGAAATCTGACAAAGACAGGCAACAAGAACAGAGTGGTGTAGATGATGGTAGAGGCTAGACAGGCAGCAAGTGTCATTGTCTCCCATTTGTTTAGTAAATTAATAAAACTACAGTACTTCAGTTTAACATCTTTATTGAAGTTTGAATGAAAAGACATCTATGAATTACTTTTGAATTAAGTCACTTAGGCATGCTGATACTTTCAGCACCAAAAAACTGTTGCCCAGGCCTCATAAATTGCTGCTCAGTAAATACCATAACTTGCTCAGCTGCATCATCAGCTTAGAGGGAACATTGATCACAACAGTTTGTCTTTGACTTTGCTGGACTTTCCTAAGCCATTATACAAGCTATGCAGAACTGGGCTTGTATTCCCTTGGCAACACAGGGCACAGACTGCAGGATATACCAGGTGCAAACAGCTCATTGAACACTGCCCCAAAGAGACTGTCCACATATTGGCTCCCCACAGGTTTTGCATTCCAGGAACTCAGGGATAAACAGGTTACCTAAGTTACACCCAGCAAGGAAGGCCAGGAGAAGGGGGCAGGAATACCTGGGTTAGCACTATATAACTCAGCCCCTTGGTAGTTTGCTTGCAAAGGATCTTGAAAAAAAAAATCCAAGCTCACCCACCTTGGAGGAAAACACCCAGACAGGAGCATGGACACTCTGTGACTTCAAATTCAGTTCCTAGCAGTGGGGACCTTCTCTGTGACCAGTCAGCCCAGGGCTGGGAAGGAGTGAAGGGCGTTGGCAGAGCTGGGGTGGGGGACAGTGCTGAACACAGGGCTGGCGGGGCTGTGAGTTGGGAGTTCCTACTGTGAAGCATTGTTTTCCTGAGAGCTCAGTTTATGGACTCCTTCCTGGGCAAAGAATTAACCACCACCATTTTCTAATTTCTTCACTTCTTTATCTTCATGCAGGGCCCACATGGACTCAGAGGGTGAGGCAGAGGGGAAACGACTGAGTGAGATAGATCAACCATGTAGGTGGGTCCTGTGGGAGGCAGGATTACCTTGGAGCAGGACCCTGAACTAATTTCAGACACTTTGTATATAGAGGAGTTAAGGCATCTTCTGCTTAAACTGACAATAAGGTCTTCTGCATGTTGGGTAGTGTTGATGTTAAAGTGGCGCTGAAGGGGCATCTGGAACCCTCACTGCATCCCCACCAGGAACAGTCCCACAGCAACCCTCCAACACTCCTGCTCCCACTACATTTTCAGGCTACTTGGAGAGCCTGTGATATACCCATCACCCACAGCCTACACCCTATACATCTTCCCTTTATATCCCTAATAAATCCCACCTATCCAGACCCTCTATATAGATTACTGCTGGCACAGACCACCCCCTCAGTCCGCATGGATAACCTGCCACCCCTTCAACCACAGATACCCTAGAAATATCCTGCCTTAACAAAGTCCACTTGAATCAGGTGCAGCCTCCGCACACAGTCTCACTAGCTACCTCTTGTTGAAGATTAATAACTCATTTTGTCAGGTTAAAGCAAGACCCATGTTTATTGTTCTGCAACTGCAGGAGAGCCAATTAATCAAAAGGTACAGCAAAGCAGTCTCCTAATGATCAAGTGAACTCTAATCACAGGCCAAATTCCAGCAGTATTTATAGGCTAGTATAAGCACTTAGCACACGATACATCTGTTCATTAATTGGCTACCTTAATTGGCTGCATTATTTGGCTACAAAAAGATCTACAAAACAGCTGGGTCAAGGTAACCACAAATCAGCTCATTTCCCAAAACATTCTTTCTTTAAAGTCTACATTATTACAGATTTATGACCTTCAGTTATCAGTTTTAACCACAGTCAGTTTAGTTTCCCAGACATCTGCTTTCTCTTCCCATCTTTCCTTTCAGCACATAAAAACATCCTTGCCTATATTCTCCCGAGTGAAGTTTAAGACCTATGAGGCCTAAAGCTGCCGTTACAAAACTTTTGCTTACAAACATGAAGTTTTTCCTCCACACTCTACTTCCCTCTCCATAGGCAGCACCCTAGATGAAGCCCCTCAATCCCAGTGCGATGATGTCTGTTTATGGTTACCTTTCATATTAGTATTTCATATTTGCAATAATCCATATGCAATATCATATGTTTGGTATCAATAGAAAAGTTGTAATCTGCTAGGAATGACTATATGGTTTTTATGTAGGTATCATATATGTACTAGAAATTAGGAATATATTTGTTTTATTTGTACTCCAAGTTATTTGACTCCAAGCAATCCCACACTGGGCATCTGCAAAACTATTGTCATTGTAATGGTCCATTGATTAAGGGGACTCCCAGCTGCATTTGGTCTAGAAAGAAACCTGTTCACCCACTCACCCAGGCTGACCAGGTGATTCGAGTCCATTTTGATTTGGCAAGGACTCTGGGAACATGGGAGAGCAAAAGATGATAAAAGGCCATAGCTGCATCTCCATTTTGTCTTTAGTCTGCAACCAACACTCTCCTCTGAAACTATTCTTCTGGGACTGAACAAAAGACTGAGACCCACCTAGATGCTGGGTGCATACCAGAGGAGTAGGACTAGCCCACAAACTACAGATACTTCAAGGACTTGTTTTCTAAGGAATCTCAATTATTTGTATGTATGCGATTCACTGTGACACTTTAATAGCTCTTATAGTTTGTTTTTCTTCTACACTAAACCTTTAGGTATAGTTACTAAAGAATTGACGGCAACATGGTAATTTGGGTAGGATCCAAGCCTATATTGTTCTGGGTGACATGGCTGGACCTTTGGGGTCAAGAGAACCTATTTCCTTAAGAGACCCAGTGGCTAGGTGGGGATTAGAGAAGTTGGTGTGTAATAAATGGGACTATTTCTATTTAGTTACACTTGGTGATGACGAGAGTGGGTTTTAAGTACAACGCATAAGTGGTTTAGGGGTTTGACCCCTGGATTTTGAAGCTTGCCCTGATTTTTGCACACTTAGGGTATGTTCACACACACTTCTTATTTCAAAACAACAGAGGTTGTTTTGAAATAAGAACTGCCATGGCCACATGACGCACGACCATTTTGAAACAAGCAAACCGCTTGTTTTGAAATGGCCACCGTTGTTTCGGAATGGCTAAAACCTCATTTGGTTTTGAAACAGGGTTGTTTCGAAACCAGTGGTTTTGAAACAGCCCTGTGCGGACATGTTGTTTCGGAACAAAGTGTTCCGAAACAACATGTGACATTCTTCCCAGGGTGCTAAGCACCCTGGGAGGAAGGGCTGCCCCCTTAGCACCCTGGCCAGGGACCCGCCGCCAGGTTTGGGGACAGCTGGGGCTTTAAAGCCCCCGGGGTGAGGCGCCCCGTTGAGCCTCACCTGGCGGGTGCCTACAGCCCTGGGCAGGCACCCGCCGGGTGAGGCGCAACACCGCGCCTCACTCCGCAGGTGCCTGCAGTCCCTCCCCAAGCGAAATAGCAGGTCCACACTGTGGACCTGCTATTTCGCTCCCTTATTTCAAGGACAAACTTTTTGTCCTTTGAAATAAGGTGTTGCGAAATAAAAATTTATTTCGAAACAGCTTGTTTCGAAACGTCTTGTTTCGAAACAAGCCTGCCCTGTGTGAACATAGCCTTAGAGGGTTATTCCAGGAGGTTATCCTTGGTCACACCCAATTCATTTACTTCTCAGCCTATGTATGGCATAGGGAGACATAAATAGCTCTACACATACACCAACCCCAAGGTTTCCTTCCACAGCTTCCACTCTATTTTTCCAATAAGCCACACTCCAGGCAAGCACTTCAAATCCAGACCTTCCAGGGTATAGTCCAGCTTGCTTTGGTTCAAGCCACTAAAGCAAAGAGAATGAACAGTAAGCCTGCACCACTCCTGTGGGAGTGGGAAGGGGCCTAGGCCAACTCACTTTTTCAGGCCCCAGTCCACAGACCCTAAGCACCTTCACTAAGTCATCTGCATCCTTCCAGTTACTTCAAATCTTGCAACTCCCTGGGCTGCTTTCCCCACAGCCTCCCAGTCACAAACCACTGGCATCCAGCCACTGCCTACTCCTAGCTCTTCGCACTTGACTGCTTACTGCTCCAGTCACTGCTGTGCTCTGCTCTAGGCTGTCACCATAGAGTCCCAGCTGCCATTCCTCCAAGGCTGCCCTGCCTAAGGATTGCTGGTCCAGCCCCTCAGGTTTGTGCCTCCCTGGTGCCAGTCAACTCACAGGGGCCAGCTACATCACCCAGAACAATATAGGCTTGGATCTTACCCAAAATACCACGCTGCCAGCCTATCCCTTAGTAACTACAAATAGAGGTTTAATATACAAAGAAAAGAAACAAAACGACAGATGTCAAAGAGTCAAAGTGAATCACATACATAGAAATTATTTAGAGTCCAAAGAAAGCAAGTCCTTGTGGAATCTGTAATTTGCAGGTTAGTCCAATTCCTTGCTTGCATCTGGGTAGGTCTCTGTCCTTTGTTCAGTGCAGCAGAATAGTTCCAGAGGATGGTGTTAATTGCAGGTTGGAGACTGAAGACTGAAGAGAAAATGGAGATGGGGCCATTGCCTTTTATCTCCTCTGCTTTCTCCATGCTCTCTGATTCCTTTCCAAATCAAGATAGAGTTGAGTCACATGGGGTATGTCACACTGTGTGTTTAAGTTGACTTAAGGGCCCTTAAGTTGACTTAAACAAAGCCCTGTCTACACTGCAGGGCAATAAAGTCGACTTTATAACTCCCAGTTATAAAGTTGACTTTACACAGTCGACTTAAGGCAATGTGGAGGGGGAGTTGCCTTAAGTCGACTTTACTGGCTTCCCAACCACAGACAAGATGGGGATGGGGGCTGGCTAGAAGGCACAACACAACTGGGAGCATTCCCAGCTGTGTGCAACCCAGCCACACTCCCCATGTTCCCCGATTGATCCGGCATCTCCCCCGTTCTGAGCCCAACTGGGCATCACAGCCTTACTGGGAATTTCCCTGGTTCTCAGCCCAACCCGAGCCTTTCAGCTGGACTCCAGCATCTCCCCCCATCACAGCCGGACCCCAGCATCTCAGTTCAACCCCAGCCTTGCAGCCCGACCCAGCATCTCTCCCCGCAGCTCAGCACGACCTGGCATCTCTCCCTGCAGCTCTGCCCCACTTGGCATCTCAGCCCAACCCCAACATCTCCCCCATTCTTAGCCTGACCCTGCCTGTCTCCCCCACTCTTAGCCTGACCCCACGTCTCCCCTGTTCTTAGCCCATGCAGTATGTCTCCCCCATTCTCAGCCCGACCCTGCCTATCTCACTCCTCCTCTGCCCAAACCCATGTGTGTCCCCCTTACCCTTCTCAGCCCAGTCCTCCATGTCTCCCCCTTCTCTGCCCAAACCTGTGTGTCTCCCCCTTGCCCTTCTCAGACCAATCCTCGGTGTCTCCCCCTTCTCTGCCCAAACCCCTGTGTCTCCCCCTTGCCCTTTTCAACCTGACCCTGCCTGTCTCTCCCCCCTCTGACCAACCCTGTGTGTCTCCCCTTCTCAGAGGACCCCCCCCCCCATATTGTTGTAAAAAATACAGAGACTGGAGGCACTGTTTAAGACTAACAAATTTATTTATTGGATGAGCTTTCATGGGAGAAAAAATCCCACTTCATCAGGCAGTTTGAAGATGGGGGAATTTACAGAATGGTAGGAATTAAATGCAGGGGAGTGTAAGACATAGGATCAGGTCACACTAACAGCAAATCAAAGCAGTTGTTAAAATTCAAAAACTGGGAAACAGCACATGGAAAGAAAGAAAGAAAAAGTTTTCTTTTAGATTAGATTCTGTGAAATTAGGATTAAATCCTGACTATGGATTTTTTGTCCCATTATAACAGGTGATTAGACTTCACCTTTCTCTATGTGCCCTGGCAGTTGCCCTGCGGCACCTTTTCCCGAGCCAGAGGAGTCTGGGCAACACAGGGAGGGTGTGGAGAGCTGTGCTGGAACATCGCTAGGTTATGTCAGGCTCCCTGACCTCCCTGTTGCCACACACAGTAGGGAGGGTGGTTTGGTCACTAACTTCCTGTAGTAAAAGAGTTGCTGGAAGAGAGGGGCACGTCTGCTGTGGAGCACTGTGGGCCAGGTACCTACAATGCACCACTCCTCGGCAACCTAGCAGCTGCCAGTGTGGATGTGGGCAGTCTCCTGGCATTTTGAGTGTGGACATGCTAAGGCACCTTAATTAAGTCTACTTTAAGCAGACTTTATTAAGCCAGCTTAACTGAGCCCTGTAGTGTAGACATAGCCATGGTCAATCTGGGCAACTCATTGAACAGGTTTCTTCCTAGTTCTGGGAGCTCCCTTAATGGGTTGTTAAGAGGACAATAGTTTTACAGCCACCCAGTCTGGAAATGCCTTAGAATCCAATAACTTGGAACACACATAAAACAAGTATATTCCTAATTTCTAGTACAGATATGATAACCTACATATAAACCATATAATCATTTGTAGCAGATTACAACCTTTCTGTTGGTACCAAATATGGCATATCAGACATTTATTATTCCAAATATGAAATATTAATATGAGAGATAATCATAAACACTCCCCTACACCAGGGGCAGGCAACCCCCAGCACGTGTGCCAACAGTGGCACCCAAGCCCACTCAGAGTGGCACACAGCACCCTCTGCAGTACCACAGAAATTGTCACTTCTGCAACTGAAAGCCACTCTGGGCAGCTTCCTTTGAGTGCAGCTTGGACACCATGGTTTCCCCTATGCCTTTGCCTCCATGTGACCAGAAAAAAAGATTCCTGGAGTGGTTCCTCTCTGTAGTGTGATGCTCCCCAATGGAACCATTCCTGGCAGCTTCTTTCTGCAGCATGCCTGGGAACTACTGAAAGAGCTGCTTCTTTTTGTTGAATGCCTGGGGACCTCTGCCCCCAGGCATACCACCAAGATGAGCCATTTTGGGAGACCTCTTTCTATGGCATGCCTGGGAAGCGCTCCTACTTCAGCTGTGACCATTTCTGAATTTTCAGGTAGGAACCACATTTTTTTTCAGTAGGGGGCACTGCCAGCACTAGCTGAAGGTTGAGGAGGAAGGACTAGCACAGAGGTTGGTAAAGGTTGCTGACCCCTGCCCTTCACCTGGTTGGTGTAACAGTTCTACCATGCCCCCACTTCCTTATTTAACTCTTTTCTAAGTCTAAGACAGGATAAAATCCAGGTCCTATGGAAATCAAATTGGAATTTTGTCAATGACTTCAATGGGCCTAGATTTTCACACTCAATCTTTTCAATTTCTTCTCACAGGAGGGCTTCTTCCTACTTCTATTTATCTTCTCCCCTCATTTCAGAATCCATTCCATTTCCACTTTCTGCATCTAGCTGGCTTCTACTCTTATCTATGACACCCACTGACATGAATGGGAATTTCACAGGTGCATGGGAAACCACAGACAAATATTATTTGAAAATTACATGGTGTGACTCAGGTGGTACTCAGACATCACTATGATGACCTTGGTATAAGAATGCACATGAAATAAAGCCTTCCAGGCAGAGTCCAGAAGCAATATGCAGGTTTTGAATGAGATTTCAAAGTTTCTTAATGGGTTAGAAGCACAAGACTATAAAATCCAAGAGAACAGCTGCTCTAAGTCATCAAAATCCTTCAGAGAATCCTGTCCTTCATTCCTGGTGATACCCATTTTTGTTTCTTTTGTGGTATCTTCTGACAAACTGGGGAAGCCTAGTCACTGTGGGTCCTGTGCTTTAGGTCTTGGCAGCCAGCTGGAGCCCAGCTTTCCCATCTCCAAACTTCAAAGTTATAGTCTCCCCAGTCCCTCCTGCCCTGGGGTGGGTTTTCCAGCCCACAGGCTGCTAGGCCTGGGGCCCTAAGGCCCCTCTGGGCAAGCTTGTCCTGGCTAGCTGTCTCTTCCAGCTGCTGGTAGCAACAGTTCCTAGTCAGCTTTTTCCTGTTCTGTTCTGTTCTGTTCTGTTCTGTTCACACACTCTACTCCTAGCTCCTCCTTCTCCAAACACCACACCAAAAACTCCCTCATTTCTTTGTTGCAACAAGGGCATTTTATCTTCTACCCACTGATTGACCTCAGGTGCTCCAGCTGACTCCAAGTTCCTTAATTAGAGTAAGATGCCTTCATTGGCTTAGTTCCAAAGAGGCAGCCCTGTTAGTCTAGTTCAATAAAAGAAGCATGGAGTCTTTTGGCACTTAAAGACTAAAAGATTTATTTATCTCATGAGCTTTCATGGGACAAAACCCCTCTTTGTCAGATGCTTTGAAGGTGGGGGAACTTATAGAATGTGACAGTATTTGAACCTTAACAACTTAGTTGTTTCGCTGTGACTGTTCCATAGCTGTTTTTCTGGTGGTGGGGTAGTTACTATTGCTGTTACAGGGAGTGGGGGGAATGGTGTGGATTCTCCCCTTCATCTACTTCCACCCCACTACTAGCAACACCATATTTGCTGTTTCCACCCCTCCACCCACCCCCCAGCTACTGCTTTCTCTGCTTCCTCACTTGCAAGCCTGTAGCTTGCTCTTTTTACCTGGCACTGTCACATAAGCAAGGACTTTTAAGCTTCCTGGACATATATCCCTTCCCCCTGCCTATTACCTGGGTCTTTCCTCCTTCCCTAATCCCGTTTAGCCAGAGGGCTCCCCATCTTCTCTTTGCCCTCTGGCTAGTTCACTGCACCCTCCCTGTTACCAACTTTGCCCATAAACTTGGGGTCTGCTCATTTATTAGGGTTACTTGGGGGGTTTGCAGTTCTATTAGTGTACTGCTTATGTCACTTGTGTCTCTGTGTGGAGCTTATTTCTTCCTTCCGTAAATCCCTTCCAATGGAACCACCCTTGCAGGACCTAAATTTCCCAAGACTAGGTTCCTAAGTGCGACAACACATAGTGGCATAGCCACTGCCCAAACAGAGGAGGATACCAGGGCTATCATGCACCTACCACTGTACTGGTCAGGAGTTGCTCTTGATGGGTTAAGTCTCTGTTGAGTCCACACTGGTTTACAGAAGACTGGGATGGAGTCTGTTGTGACCTTAGTGTCATAACACAGCTGGAGTGGCTCCCTAGTGGCACTCTGCGTATAATTGGCAGTGCGTTGCCAGGGGCATCCTGAGGAGTTAGCAGCATAGAACTGGTAGTGACGTTGCAGAACCAGGGGGTTGCTCCCATTCCCACAGAATTCATGCATGTGGCACAGCAGTTTTACTTCCTGGACTCCAGCTGGCAAACACCTCCACAGCCTCAAAGGGATCACTGGTTCGGTGTAGAGCCTGGATAGCATCAGACACCAGATGCTTATGACCAGCAAGGCTGTGGTGCAGAAATAGGAAGTCATGGCTGGTGTTCAGGACCTGTAGGGGGGAAAACAAGAGAAAAACAAACTCCCACACTCCCCCCATATATACTGGGGGAATTTGGGACTAGCAGTTTAGAGCTGAAGTGGAGCAATGACCTACAAGAGGGTGGTCATAATAAGTCAAGGACTTTTCTGGCCTTTTCCTGCCTCAACATCAGCATAGGCACTGACAAGCCCATCTGACACATATTTTCCAATGGCTCAAAGCCATTCCTTCTTGCTAGCCAAGAAGGGTGGCCAGCAGGATAAAGAAGCTGGTTTATACCATTTCTGGAGTGTCAGGTGGTTTGCCCTTCCATTCCTTTGAACAGTGTAGAATGCCAAGAAAAGTAGAGAAAGCAACAACAAATCTGGAAGTGGGGCTACATGGGCCAGAGCACCTGGAGATCCACACTTCAGTAGCTATTTTGTGTTAAATGCTTTTTCCTAAACATGTGCCTTGAGTCATTTTACTACAAGCTTTAATATTCTTTAGGGTTTAAGAGAGAAAGATTCAGTTTAAATCCTTATACATTTACAAATGCTCCAGTAGTAATTGAACTAACATTTGTGGGTTTCCCACTTTAGCCCCAAACAGTGGGTCTTCCTCATGTCCCTTACTCCAGAGATGAGGCAGGGATCTGGGGTTGACAAGGGGCAGGTATAGGGGATGCACTTCATACTGGGGCAGTAGGCTGAGGAGTGCCTCCCTGCATTAGCTCATTTTTCCTCATGGCCTGAGACAAAGCATAAGTCAGGACACTAAGGGGCTGGCGATCATATTTTCCCATATCCTCCCCTAAATTTACTAGCTCTTTCCATATTATAGTTCTAAGGGTCCCTTTGTGTTGGTGTGGTCCAAGGTGGGGAAAAGTTGGGGGGCTAGAGGGTGGAGTATGATTGGCAGAGGGAGGACCATAATTCACAAAGGTGACAGCCTGCACAGGCTCTGGCACAGCTCTTTTGCTTGTCTGTCTTTTTACAGCCCCAGCCTCCAGTAGCAAATCTCCTGCCTGCTTGATTTTTGCCACCAGTTCATTCCAGGTCAGGTGTTCCAAATCCACTGCTCCCAGGGTCATTTTAGTCTGAGAATTTAACCCTGCATAGGTGTGCTGTACCAATTCAGGTCCCTGATAATGGAATGTGACAGTCCCATTCTCCTCTGTATGGGGTAATGAATCAGAGCTGCCAGCATTTACTTTCGAATTAGGTAAGCTTCTGGGGCCTCTCCTGGTTTCTGCTCTTCCATTATGTATAGTTTCTTAAGGGAAGAAGCAGGCAATAATATTTTAAGAGCACTGATCATCCATTCCCAGGGTCCAGCAGGAGTCCGCTCCTGAGCACCTATACCTATGTCCCGTGCATCTGCATCACAAAGGGATGCACATAACTGAACCAACTGGGTTAAGTCCATGCCATCAGCACTGGGATACATTTGCCAAATGTGAGCCAGACATGAAATGGTAGTGTCACAGTTCAGTGGTCCCAACCTCTCAGCAATGGCTTTGGCTTGATTGGGGGACCACCTCACCACATCTGTGACTATCCCTGTTGTGGGGAGATCAGCTCCTGTCACCATGTGCTGAACCTTCCTTGTGGCAACAGGGGCAACATTATGAACTTGGGACCAATTGGAGTTATAAGGGGTTTGGGGAACAGCATTAGGGGAAACTTCAATTTTCCTAGGAGACCCAAAATCAAAAATTTCCTTTATCCTTACTGCTGCTACCACCCCTTTATGAGCACTGAGTTGGGCACGCAGTTTACTGATTTCTGCTGTACACTCCTGATGACCTGCTGCTGCCTTGGCTGCCCTGTTCTCATCTGCCAGGAAGTGAGTTGCTGCTCTGGCTTCTTCTAACAAAATCTTTGTCTCTGTAAACTCTGTTTTGTACTGCTCTGCATTTCTGTTTGCCTTGTCTCTTTCCTCTTGCATACTTCTCAGTAAAGTCACCATTTTAAGCTTTTCTGCAATCAAATCACACCCATCTGCCTCACACTTGTCCAACTGCTGCTGTAACTGCTTTTTCTCAAGCTCCAGTTCCTGCCTTCCCTTCACCATTTCAGTCATATCCAAACATGCATACAATAATGCCCATGCAGCAGCTGCATCCTTTGCACTACCATGTGTCTTCATGGTTGTGCAATATTCTTCAAAGCTTAGACCTGCCTCCATGTGGGGATTGTCACCCTTGAGGCACCCTTTTTCCCAGAGGCATTTCCCCTTTTTCATTACCCATCTCTCTAACCTGCTGGTGTTCTCCTGTCTCAAGCGAGAAGCCAAAGGAATTTTTCTAGCCATTTCAATATCCCTTATCCCACTAAGGATCCCTACCAACAAACACTAAAAACTCCTTTCACACAATTACACAAATCTCTTACAGTACTGCTCTAAAATCTTAATTCTAAAGCACAGTCTTTAACTCTTTATGTCATAGTCTTACAGTTATTCTAAGCACAAGTCTTATCTTCAATGTTATCAAAGGTGACCAAGTAGTCTATAAAAGAGAGACCCCTTGCTAAAGTAGCTTGGGCTGAAAGAGGGGGGGAAAGGAAGAGAAAGTTTATTCAGGTCTGTGCCTCAGTTTCCCCACTCTACAGCAACTACTCAACAATTACCACATGACTGGGGGGTGTCATGTGCTGCCCGCTGTTACCAACTTTGCCTGTCAACTTGGGGTCTGCTCATTTATTAGGGGTGCTTCATCTGGTGGGGGTGTTGCAATTCTATTAGTGTATGCTTGTGTCTGTGTGGAGTTTACATCTCCCTTCTGCAAATCCCTCCCAATGGAACCACCCTTGCAGGACCTAAATTTCCCAAGACTAGGTTCTAAGTGCGACTGAGCGGACCGGGTCTATCAGCCCTCTCAGCTGACCCCTTATGTGTCCCTGAACTCAGCAGGCCGGGTTACACAGCATTGGTCTGCTGCTACCCTTATGTGCCCCTGTACCGTATTGGACTAGACTGGAGTATTCATCTGAGCAAGCTGGGTTAAAACAGCACTTTCAGCTGCCACCCTTATATGCCACAAGTTCAGCACGCTGGTAACCCCTTAATGAGCAAACCTTACAAGGAATTGGGCATCACAGGGAGCTTTGACTGGGTAAAAGGAGCGTTGCTGCAGAGCAATACTGAGGAAGTCTGGCAACCAGCTTGATTAGAAAAATTACTATATTGCCAGGTACATAAAGCTTATGAATAATTATAAAAGGAAAGAAAAATGCCCAAACAGTTACAATATTGATAATCATACAAAAGAGGAAAATGATCAAACAGTTACATTACCCAGTTTCAATTATACTATTGGGGAAAGCTAGCCCAAGTGGATTATGAAAGATCAGGTTTAGAGAGTTATAGTTGGACTAGGGAAAAACAGAGAGAGAAGTATGGGGGAGAATGTCTCACCACTCAGTGCAGCTCAAAGGTACCCAGGAACCAGGCTGTTCAGCTGAGGGTCTGGAGTGCTGGACCTATTGAAGAAACCTGGGTGGTGGGTGGGCGTAAGCCCACCCACTTCTAAAGCCCTTCCCCCAGCCTAAGGGGAAGCGTCACGAAACAGGCCTTCAAGTAAATGCGGGGGACAACTAAAGAAAAAACAGGGACGGGTATGAGGGTTACAGGTTCAAAACCAGAGTTTCGGAAGGGGATACCGAGCAGAGAACCCCGGACAGCGCCCACTGCTCCCAAAAGGTGTCAAGGGAGCCAGCGGACGCTGCCCAGAGGAACTCCACCCGGAGACGTGCACGGAAAAGGGACAGGAAATAGGCCCCACAGTTGCAGGCCCCTCCCTCAGCCAACCTACTCTCCCGAGTTTTATAGGTGGCTACTTTGGCATAAGCCAGGAGGAGGTTGCCAAGGAGGTCCCGCGACTTTGTGGGGCCACGGATAGGGAGTGCATGGATGTACAGGTGTGGGGAGAAGGGCAGCCAGAACCTCAATAGGAGGTTCTGGAGGAGCCAAAAGAGGGTTGCAACCTGGCGCAGTCTAGATAGACGTGTGCCAGGGTCTCCCTCGCACCGCAAAAAGGGCAGGTGTCGGGACGAGGGGTGAACCGTGACAAGTACACTCCCGTGCTCACGGCTTCATGTAGGAGCCACCAGCTGATGTCCCTGGCAGGCCTTGGAATGAGGGTGGCATACAGGCTGGCCCACTGGGGGTCCTCGCCCTCTGTAGGTGGGATGAGGTCCCGCCACTTTGTGTCAGGGCGGGACACTAGGGCGAGGAAATGGATGGTATGCAACACAAACGTGTACAGATATTTACGGGGCGTGGTTCGAAAAGAGACCAGCTGCAGATCAAGCAGCTGGCTCAGGGTGTGGGGTGAGGGTGGCCGGTGGGGCTGACGGGGCCGAGGCCTGATCAAAAGTTCTGGAGGGCCAGGGCTGAGAGGGGGGCGGGGAGTACCCTCTCGCAGGACCCGCCCGAGGTTAGCCCGAGCTGCGGGAGGCAAGGCCGTCCTCACCTCCCAGAGTAGGCACCGGGGGGGTACGAGGGGTGGAGAGCCCCGTGCATTGAGCCAGCTCATGGGGATCCACCCAGTCCCCCAGGCATAGTCCAGGAGGTCTCCAACCTGGGTGACGCCTGCCATGACCAACCTCCGCCTCACAGAGGGGGCCTCCGCCACCTGCACACCGAGATGGAGGTTGTGTAGCAGGGGCTCCATGAGGAGGTCCTCCCCTCGGTGGGTTTAACCAACCTGGAGGCCGCAGTGAGCCTCCAGGTCTGGAGGAGGTCATGGTAGAAGAGCGGCAGCTTGGAGATGTCTCGCGGAGCACGTCTCAGGTCAAGATAAAAGAGCTGCTGGTTGTATCAGAGCCCTCGGTAGTGGCGGAGGAAGGCATGTGCCAAGTGGCTCCATGCCGGACTACCTGCATCATAAAGGAGTCTCTGCAGGGCCTGGAGGCGGAAGGTGTGGACCTGGCTGCGGACGCAGCACAGGCCCTGGCCCCCCTTCCTCCAGGGGAAGGCTCAGAGTCCCTGCAGAGACCCAGTGCAGTCCTGGCCAGAAGAACTCCAGAATTGTCTTCTGGAGGCTGGCCAGGAAGCCCAGGGGTGGGGTCAGGGTGTTGAGCTGGTGCCAGAGCATGGACAGGACGAGCTGGTTGATGACCAGTGCCCGTCCCCGAAGGGAGAGGCACCGCAGCAGTCCTGTCCACCTCCGGAGCTGGTCAGCAACCCTGCCTTCTAACTCATGCCAGTTTTACCCCAGGGAGGGATGGGTGGCAGAGAGGTAAACACCCAGATAGAGCAGCGGACCCGCACTCCACCGGATGGCCTGAAGCGTGGGTGGGAGGGAGCTGACCGGCCACCCAGCCCCTACCATCAGGCCAGAGCTCTTGACCCAGTTGACTCGAGCGGAGGAGGCTGCCGAGTAGATAGCCTGACAAGCCTCCAACCGCACCAGGTCGCCCGGCTCCTGGACCACGAGGAGTACATCATAGCGTACGCCGACAAGACCAGCTGCAGCTCTGACTCAGGGAGCATCAACCCTGTCAGCCTCCGATGGAGGATCTGGAGCTGGAGACAGGCAGAACCTCCACCATGATCAGCAAGGAGAGAATGAAGTCGCAGTGGACCTGAGGCAGCTTGTAGGTCCAGGCAACAGATCAGGCATCAGAACAGATTCAAAACAGACTCCCTCTATCTAACTCTCATGTGGAACTTGGGGTAGGGGTTTTTGTAGGGAAGAAACAATGGTTCAAGGCAGAACACTGAGGTTGTTTTGGGGGTAAATAATGAGTTAAGGGAGTATACCAGAGGTGTTTTGTTTAGGTGGACAATAGGAGCTGATCATTCCTGGTGATGGGTGGCATTCCTTTGAGGGAGCTTACAATGCTATCAGATAGATTCAGTATGTTGGATATCAATTGAAGATCTATTGACTAGAATTGGTCTGATAACTGCTGGGCTGGGTGTGTGCAGGCATGAGTTCATTTGTCTCAGGAGCAGGGATCCCCCATCATGCAGTGCTTCTCTGCTGTGCCAGTCCCAGTGTTCAGTGCAACTCCTGCCTTGGAGCTTGGTTCTCCATTCAGTGTGCTAATTCTGGTTCCATCCTTGATGCAAATGAAGTCTCTGCTGTCCATCCAGTGTGCTAATGGTTCACAGCTTCCATGTAGATGAAGCTAAAGGAGTTGGCCTAATTTCAGCACCCTTGTTCAAAGGGGTTTTAGGTGTGTCTCCAACTGCCTTTCATTGTTTCTTGTTTCTGGTTCAAGCAGAGGCTGAAGGTGATGGGGGCGGGGAGGTGAGTCTCAATAGCTGGTTACTATGCTCTGATTCTCCAAGAACACAGAGCTACCAAGTAACACTCCCCACCCCTACCTCCTTAGAGGCCACCTTCCCAAAAATTTGCAGCCCACCCGGTCCTCCTTTTTTGCTCAGCCTTTCCCTTTCAGGTCCGTTTAGTTTATTGCCCTACTCCAGCCCCAAGTGTTTGTTTGGGTTCTCTGTCCTGCCCCTCCAGCATTTTTGGGTCCCCTCCCCTGTCCCATCCCATCCTGCCTCATCCTGCCCCTTTAGTGTTTGTTTGGGTTCCCTAACCCTGCCTCTGCCCCTCAGCCTCCCTTACCTCCCTGCCTCACCCTGCTCACACTTGATTGCTATTATTCCCACTCCTCCCCCATTTATGTACTTCCCCTATCCTGTCCCACCCTGCCTTCTCCTATGCCCATGCTGCAGCAGCAGCTGTGAACCCCTATAATCTCCTTTTATGTACCCTCTTCACTGCACCCCTGATGTCACTGTGATTTTCCCTCTTTACCCACCGCAGCCAGAGGAACCAGTACTCCTCCCAGCCCATGCAAGGTCTTTGTACCTTTCCCTTCCTGGTGCCCTCCTCCCCTGCCTACAGCCTAGCAGGGAGGAGTGGTCTGCTAGCCCACCTTTTCCTCCCTACTCCAAACCCATAGTTACACCCTCCTCCCCTGCCGGCAGTCTGGGTGGGGGAGTGATTCCCCCTTATCCCCTTTACTGTTCCTGCCCCATCCCAGTTTTGAAATTCCATTCCCACTACAAACATGGATACCACCTGATAACCTCCAGCCCCTCCCCCTCAGCGTGCTCTCCCATCCATCCCTGTGGCTACCCCTTTAATCCTGCTCCCACCTCTACCATCTCTGGTGCCCCCAACAGGGCACCAGCAGTGGCAGGCATGGGATGGACTTCCAAATCTGCTGCTGCAGCTTCCTTGGCTGCTAAAAAGAGCAAGAGGGAAAAGGAGAGCAAGGGACCTGTTGCTGTCACAGCCCCACCATCGGCTATGGCCCCTTCTTCCCTTGCCATTCCCTTCACCAGTTCTGGGGGCTCCTCTGCCCCCAGATGGTATGCCCAGGCAGCTGCCATACTTCTACCCACCATCATTGCTGAAACATCTGGTCACATCCCCTCATCTCATACCATTTTAGGGGGCCAGGGCCCCTTTCCCACCTTGACCAGGAGGCACAGTGTTCACTGCCTCCTGGTGGCTGCCTCACCACACGTGAAGACCTATGTGCAAGCATTGGAATGAGTAGTGGGGCCCTTGACCATAGTAGAGGCCTCCAAGATTTACGGGAAGGTCATTTTCTTCCTGGCATCAGAGGCTGCTGTGCAGGAGGCGCTGGAAAAGGTCCTGGTGGTGGAGGATGTCTACAACCTGTTAGAGCCCCTGGAGGACCAGGGTGTGTAAGTGGTGCTAACCTCTGTCCTGCCCTTCCTGCCCAGTGCTACTGTGCTTCCCCTCATCTCCACCCTGGGAAAGCCAATTTCCACTGTTAGTGCTCTCCCATTGGGCTGCAAGGCCCCAACCCTCCATCATGTGTTGTCCTTCTGCTGACAGGTGCAAATCCAACTGCAGCCGGTGGGGGCATGTGATGGAATGGCCCTTGAGGGGTTCTTCTTGGTACCCTATCATGGGGCCCATTAGGGTATCCATTATTCCTTAGGGGAGGCTCAGTGCTTCCTCTGTAGGGTCATGGGGCACATCCAGTGGTCCCCAGAACCAGACCAGGCTCCAGGAGCCCAATCAGGAGTGGGGGTGGGGCAGGACCTGGGTTGGTCGCAAGGGTCCCCCCCATGTAGACATAGCCCATCAGACTTTTGAAGCTCTGATTCTGTAAGTTCCTTGTCCTGAAGTGCCTGATGAAGAGGGATTTTCTCTCACAAAAGCTCATGTGATAAATCAATTTGTTAGTCTTTAAAAGTGCCACAGGACTCCTTGCTTGTTTTGCTGAATTTGACTAACATGAGTTAGTCTTTGGAACTTGTCTACATTTAAGAAGAGAGCAGCAGATGTACTAGACAAGGGAGTCTCAAAGGCTGTGTTCACACACACGGTTATTTCAAAACACGTTGTGTCGAAACAACGTGTTTCGAAATAACGCCTTATTTCGAAATGACAATTCGAATTAGCAAAAAGTCATTTCGAAATAGGCTAAAAAGCGGGAAACGAAATAGCAAGTTCACAATGTGAACATGCTATTTCGTTAGGTGCTGCAGGGGGCTGCAGCCACCTGGGGGTGAGCCGCTGCTGGCTCACCCTGCAGCCCCAGAAAGGGGGCTGCAGGCACTGGCGGGAGGTGAGCTGCTGCAGGGTGGCTCAGCCCCCTGCCAGAGCTGCACCCCGGACCCCGCCGGCGGGAGCGCCGGGCTCAGCCGGCAGCCCGGGCTGCACCCCCGACACCGCCAGTGGGTCGGGGGCCCCCGGCTCAGCCTGCAGCCCGCGTTCCGGGGCTGCAACCCCCTTCTGGGGCTGAGGGACAGCCCTCAGCACCCTGGCCAAGCACCTGAGGGTGCCCTGGCCAGGGTGCTGAGGATCCAATGTTGTTTCGGAACACTTTGTTCCGAAACAACATGTTCACACACCTTGTTCGAAACAAGGGTTTCGAAACAAGTTTGTTTCGACCCCAAATGGGGTTTAACTTGTTTCGAAACAACTGTGCGTCGTGTGAACATGTTTTTTTTTTTGTTTCAAAACAACAAGGTTGTTTCGAAACAAAAGTGCCATGTGAACACAGCCAAAGACGCAGGCCGTGGGCCGCATGCGGCCCCTAGAGCTATTTCCTGTGGCCCGCAATGACACAATTGTTACTGATATTTGCAATATCATTGTATTGAAATGTTTCAGTGGTGCCGCCCTCAGGCTAATATACTAATCCTCATGCGGCCCTCCACTAGTCCTCAAGCAGCCCTCCTGGTGATTTGAGTTTGAAACCCCTGTACTAGATAGCTGTAAGTGAATCAATGTAAGGGGCATTTGGAATTTTAAGTGGATCTATTCTGTACAGAGAAGTGATGGGGCTCATTTGTCTGCACACTGATCTCAAAATAGACCTAAATCCTGCCATTCACAGTGATGTTCAAATTGTACACCAACCTGTTAATAGGTCTGGACTTCAAAAGGGATATTGCTGCTGCTGCTGCAAAGGTTAAACAATATTTCCTACCAAAACTGTGTGTAGATTATAAATAAAATGTTAAGGAAGAATATTTCCCCAGGCTGCTCTTTTATTATCACTGAAGCATCAAGTTTCAGTTTGCATTATTTGGTTTTATTTATAAAAACAAAGACTAAATAAGGAGAACAAAAACAAAAATGTCACTCGAATTTCTCTTCATTACCTGCTGGAATAGAAGGTGCAAATATTTTGTACACATAAAAATCAATATAAAACTTAACATGCTTTATAAGAGAAATTGTCCTACATATTAAAACAATGAACCATGAGAGGCTTTTCTTTATAACTTCTTTACTATGGAAGCATTTATTTTAACAGAACATAAATATTCTTACAGAGCTTGTTTCTCAAACACTATTTATTGTCAGGTTTAGCAAAAATTTATATTTGCACCTGTTGGAATATGGAGCTCTTTGTTCTAATCCATTATGAAAGAGGTGAGGGGAAAGGAAACTGAAGTTACTTGTAAAACTTTTTTTGTTGTTGTTGTAATTTTTGCAACAGGGAGCTTAGCTTCTCTTTTCCCTCCCCTCCCCCTCTGTTACGCTCTTCTCTACTGTTTGAATCTAAACTGAACTGATTTGCTGTCACAGTCTGACCTGATCCTATAATTTACACTTCCTGCATTTATCTTCCTCCCAGTCTTCTTTGGCTCCCCATTTTCAAGCATCTGACCAAATGTGATTTTCTCCCATGAAACCTCATGCAATAAATAAATTTGTTAGTCTTTAGAAGTGCCACAGTACTCCTTGATTGTTTTAAGGGACTTCTGCTTTCTCTATGCTGCAGTTTGCTATGCATGTTGGTCTGGATTTCCTCTCTCGTGTTTTGCAGCAGATGGCTCAGTGTAGAGAGGAGCAGTCATGCTGTCTTCAGGTCTCAGGACCCTGGCTCCAGACCCTGTCTGGCAGAGTGGCCATCTTGCCCATTTCAGAGTGATGGTTCCTCTGGCCAAACCTTTCTTGTTATCCTTTTGGCTCTTGTATTTCTGTTTTGTTGCCCTGTGTGGTAAATGCCTCTTTACATCCCAGATGCCTGGTTCCTGTTCACATTGGAATCTTTAGGGGTAGGCAAAGTAAGTAACTGCCTAAGACCGTGAGCAATAAGGGGCCCCAATCTCAACTCAATGGACAGAAAAAGGCAGAAGCAAGCTCTTTGTCACACCAAGCATGAAGTTTCTAATCGTTTCATTTTTTAGTTCCTCAGTGGGTCATTTATTCTGACATTTTTTAATCTCGCTTGTGAGGATTTTTCCTTTGCCCTACAGTAGGCTTTGGTTAGCTCAGGTTACCAGGTAAGTCCATACAGGCTGTTACATGCAAATGCAGTAATATTCTCAAACAAAATTTATCGCTGTATGTGATGTCTGAGCTGTACGTCTTTCTTTTGGGAAATGACTTTTTTATCTTCTTTTGTACTTCGTCTTTAATATTTTGAGGGGCCGGGGTCTTATAAACTTGAGTACTTCAGTGAATTTCATTGAAATTTGATATTTGCATTTTTTAATTTTTAATTTACAGCTGTACACTAGAAATCTTTTCAATAATTTTTGATGTATTATAATTATTTTTATAAAACTTTTAGTGCACATAAACCTAGACATGAAAAAACTGTAAGATTTTTACTGCTAAAATTTGTTCATTATAGATGTAGGTAGTGATTTTTAAAGAGTTTTCTTAATTTGGTATTTTAGTTAGTTTTGAGCCATCATTAATGTTACCCTTTTTTGTTAATTAATATGCATACTTTAAGAAAATGTTCATAAATGTTCATTTTAACTTTGTAGTTCATAATTAGCTCATTTATCTTAGGTGAATGATGAATAAGTTACAACACATAATATGAAAATTTCTTTCATGATAAAAAGATCTTAAAAATATCATACCTGCGAATAATTTAGAGATCATGCAGCCATTATTCTGGCTCTTTATATAATGGAAATCACCTCAAGCCAGGGGATGTTACACCCTCAGCACTCTTAGTTCCAGCACCTATAACTTATTTTTAAAAACAAAGTTATAAAACAACAGACTACAAAAAAAGAATTCAAAACCTTCTTAAAAAGGCAATGTATCTGATTGAATATAGTTCTTAGATCAAGATTTCTGCACACAATTTGTAATCTAGACATTGGAGCACTTACTAGGACACTGAAAGTGAAACGAATTACAAGTAGAACAACTGATTCTTTTCCACTGACTACACATAGAGAAATGCAGAAAGTAAAGCAAATAAATGGTTACCAACTTCATTAAACTTCTGAATTGTTTAATCTGTAGTGGGATAAATCATTATTATCTGCCTGATCAGATTTGGGCTTGGGAATTTGTTACTGTATTATTTCCTTATTGTTTTAAATTTATAAATGTACCTAATTTATGGCTTAACTGGGGTTTATTTTTATATAATATTAGGCACAGTGCTCATGTCAGCTAAATTCCTATTTTATTATTTGCAAAAAACCTACAGCAGTGGTTCCCAACCTGTGGTCCATGGACCGCTGGTGTTCCATGTTGATACTGCAGGTGGTCTGTGGTTGGGAAAGAAAAGGTAATTACTGCAGGTAAATGGACTGCTGGTAAATATACTGTGATGATTTCAATGTTTGTGAGTAAGCATAATAAATTAGTAGAAACAGCTGTGTTTTTAATATGCCTTGATATACAAGTTTGACTCCCATCGGCCATAAGCTATGTTAAAAAAAAATTAAAATAGTTTGCTTATGTGGTGGTCCACAAAAGCTTTTGATGGTGATGTACTGGTCCACATAAAGGAAAAGGTTCGGAACTGCTGACCTAGAGCTTTTAGGTGCCTAAGGGGTCCTCAGAATCTTGCCTCATAACTGTTAAAGTTGCAGAACAAAGCTTTTCTTGATTAAAAACTAGTGAAGATATACTATGACAAAAGAGACTTAGGCTATGTCCACACGCAGGGCATTGTTTTGAAATAAGTTATTTCGAAACAAGTTGTTTAGAAATAAAGCCCTTATTTTGAAACGACTTAATTTGAAATAACCAAAAAATGAAATTGAAATGAGGAAAAGCAAGAATTGCAATAGCATGTCCACACAGTGGACTTGCTATTTCACTTAGGGGAAGGGCACCATGGGAGGTGTGGCAACATGGCCACCTCCCTGGGCCATGTTGGCGGGCATGTTGCCAGCCAATCCTATAAAAGCTGGCCCCGACCTCACTTCCCTGTCCATTCTGGCTAGCAGGACTCTGCAAGCGATGGGCGTGGACACTCTCCGGCTGCCCAGCCAGCGCTGTGCAACAAACAGACCCTCTGCCCGCCTGCAGAGTGTCCTGCTGATGTGGAACACTCTGCTTGCAGACCCAGAAGGTGCCCAGCCTGTGCCCAAGGCTGTCATCCAGCTGGGCTGCAGAGCAGAGCTACTTCCCCTGCCCCCTTCTGTCCAGGAGACCAACCCAGACTAGTGGGAGCGGGTAGTGCTGTGAACCTGGGGGGACGACCAGTGGCGGAGGAACTTCCACATGAGTAGGCCCGGCTTCAACCTCCTGGTTGCAGAACTCGCCCCGCTGCTGCACCGAAGGGACCCACCATGAGGCCTGCTGTCCCTGTTGACAAAAGAGTGGTCATCACTTTGTGGAAGATGGCCACTCCAGAGTTGCACAGGTCTGTGGTGCACCTCTTCGGCATTGGGCGGTCCACCACTGGCAACATTCTCTTGGAGGTCACCAGGGCCATCAACTGGATCCTGCTGCGACGCCTGGTCACACAAGGGGAGCTGCAGGACACCATTCCCGGCATGGCCACACTGGGCTTTCCCAATTGTGCGGGGATCCTGGACGCGATGCACATCCCCGTGTGAGCCCTGGAGCACAGAGCCGTGGAGTACCGAAACCGCAAGGGGTACCATTCCATTATCGTGCAGGCCCTTGTGGTCCAGAACTGCTATGTGGGATGGCTATGGAGGGCCCATCATGCCAGGGTCCTCCGTAACTCTGCCCTGTACCAGGTCATGGAGGTGGGCACCTTCTTCCCCCCACATAACATCAATGTTGGGGGAGTAGAGGTGCCCGTCCTTATTGTGGCAGACGCAGCCTATCCCCTGTGTCCATGGCTCATGTGGCCGTATGCAGGGCACCTCAATCCCCGACGACGGATCTTCAACTGCCACCTGAGCCGCTGCCGCCAGGTGTTCGAGCGGGCATTTGGCCGCCTCAAGGCAGGCTGCAAGGTGCCTCCTGACACGCTGCACCTTGCGGAGAGGACAATGCCACAGGTGATCAGTGCGTGCGTGGCCCTGCACAACTTCTGCGAGCAGTGGGGTGAGCCCATTGCAGCTGCCTGGGAAGCTGAGGCACAACTCCTCACCGGGGACTATGAGGAACCCAGACCTGTGCCCACATGGGAGCAGCTGTTCCAGAGAGCCATGACAGTGCGGGACGCACTGATGAACACCTTTGCCCTGGAGGAGCTCTGAGGGCCAGGCCTGCCCTGCCCCACACCACCCTCTCCCTCGTTTGCCCACAGCCAGCCCCCACCCATCCACCCTCACTGTGAACTATCCCCAATAAAACCATTCAAAACCAAGAATAAATTTCAAACATTTATTAACAAAACAGGGGTTGGGGCAGGGAAGGACTAGGGAGAGTTATGGGATGGGGAAATGTGGGGGTCGTCTGTGAGGCATCAACTTGGAAGGGGGAGGAGGAGTTTGAGGGGGGGCCAGCAACTTGGGAGGGGGAGTTTGGGGGGGCCAGCAACTTGGAAGGAGGAGTTGGGGGGGCAGCAACTTGGGAGGGGGAGCTCGGGGGGGCAGCAACTTGGGAGGGGGAGATAGATTGGGGGAGGGGGTGGGGGAGTCTGGGTGGCAGGGGAGAACTTAGGCAGGGCCTGTGGGGGGGTCTGGAGGTGTTGGTGTTCCCTGCCCCTGCCCACGGCTGGCCTGGGTCTGGGGTTGCCTCCGGGGAGGGCCAGGCAGCAGACCCCCTGCAGCTGCTGGAGGGGCCATCTGTTCCACCAGCTGGCGGAGGCTGGTGGCAATTGCCTCCACTGCAGTGGGCAGGCAGTCGCAGAGGTGCTCGCTGGCCTGCACCTCATGCTCGCTGGCCTGTGCCTCGCTCTCGCTGGCTTGCGCCTGCCGCTCCAGGGTGGCAACCACCTGGTCATCTGCCATGGCTGCCTGCTGCAGCAGGCGGAGGGCCAAGCCCTGCCACCTGGCTTGTTCCTGCCACCAGGCCTGGGTGGATGCCTCAGTCCTCTCCCCCAGCTCCTCCAGGCTCTCGAGGATCTCTCCTTGTGTCCGGGGGGCCCTCCTCCTCCGGTGTGGTGGCTTCGGGCTGAGGCGTCGGGCAGGTGGTGCAGCACAGTGAGCGGCTGGGCGACCTGCTGGAGGGAAGCAGAAAACACAGTTGGCCCCTGCTGCCTGCTGGCCTTATGTGTGTGCAGCCTGTCTGCAGCACACGCCTCTGTCCTGACTGTCAGCAGGACTCAGGATCCCATGGGACATTGCCCTGGGGTAGGGCTACCAGATCCCAAAACCTCGAAAGGAGGCCAGAAAAGTACAAAAAGGAGGACTTTGGAGGACACATGGGAGAAAATGTAGTATGGATGTGATATTCTTCGGTGTTTAGGGGGCCCTGGAACACTTTCCTGTACAAATAAGTATTCTATGGCATTCCAGGATACTTCAATCCCTACAGTAAAAAGCCTGACAAAATCCTGTATTTTAAACTGCCTGCCAGACAGAGAATGTGAGGATAAAAAGAACAGGACAGTAAAAAGGGGACCACGTTCTCCTTTTGCCTGACAACTGGTAACCGTACCCTGGAGGCACACATGCTAGAGGTGCCCACAATGGTGAGCTGGACTCACCCATGCCTTGCTCTAGGGGGTCTCCCAAGGCCACTTGCCAGTGGCGAGGCCTGCATGCTCTCCACCCCACCCAAGATGCGGCTGCATCTTTGACACCCAGCCCCTTTAACCACCCCCAGACACACAGGGGCCTGTGACCCTGGTGCCACCTCTCTCTCAGGTACCCATGGCCATGGGAGGGCCTCTGCACCCGCCGACCCTATGCCCTATCTGCCTCAGTGCCCAGCCCTGTACCCCCCTCGCTGCCCGTGACCTGGACAGGCCCAGCCCTGCGTGCCTCTGCGGGAGCGGAATACTTATCCACAGGGGCTCCAGAGGTCCGGTGCGATGTCCCCGCATCCGTCTCTGAGTCCGCAAGGGCCGGGATGGTATCAAGTCCCTGCTCGTCCGTGCTGCTCCCTCCGTCGGGGCCAGGGAACAACTCCGGGGTCCTGGGTGTAGCCTCCGCCGCTGGTGATGGTGCGGCAGGAGGCTCCCCGACAGAGACTTTGGACCCCGTGTCTGCAGCCTCCGGGCCAGAGGCTGGGCTCTGGCGTGCTCCAGTGTCCATGGCTTCGGAGGGTAGGCCACTGGGCTCTAGCCCCAGGAACTCGTGGAGCTCGTTATAATAGGGGCAGATAGCAGTGCTACCTACCCCCTGGAGCTCCTGGGCTTCCCTGGTCCTTGCATGGTCCTGACGGAGGCCCTTGATTTTACTGCGGACCTGCTCTGTGGTCCGCTCATGCCCTTCTGCAGACATAGCTGCGGCGATGTCCGCATATATGTCCCAGGTCTGGTGGCTCGCCCGGAACCAGGACATGATCTCCTCCCTTCTCCAGATGGACAGCAGACAGCGGACCTCATCTGCTGTCCAGATGGGAGCACAGCGTCGCCCCCCTGGGGTGTTGCTGCCACACGCTGCCATGCTCTGACAGTCCTCTGGCCACACTGGCAGGCACACGCAGGAAGGGACTTCCTGCTTCCCTTGGGTGCTGTGCACCCTGGGAAGAAGGTCAGACTGTTATTTCGAAACAACACTTGTTTCGAAATAACATGTCCGAATGACGATTATTTCGAAACGAGTCGTTTCGAAATAACCATCATTTCAAAACAGCATGTCCTAACGACGTTATTTCTAAATGAGTCATTTCGAAATAACCGTTGTTTCAAAACGGAAGGGGTTTAAGCCATTTCAAAACGACGGAGCCCGTCGTTTCGAAACAAGGGAACATCGTGTGGACATGCAGGTTTTTATTTCGAAACAACCACTGTTGTTTCGAAATAAAAACCTCATGTGGACATATCCTTAGTGCACTAGCTTTCCTCTCCCATGAACAAGACACGCTATGCTACATGTTGATTTCCAAGAACACATTACTGAATTTAGCAACAGGAAGACTAGGAAAGTGTGCTTTTAAACTGGTAAACTACATTTAACACTGAGAAGAATTTTCAGTTTGCTCATGATATGGTAATTACATTTTAGATATATGCATTATATAGATTATAGTCACCATTTGATCATTTTCAGAGGGGTAGCCATGTTAGTCTGTGTACAGCAAAAACAGTGAGAGTCCTGTGGCATCTTATAAACTAATAGATTTCTTCAGGCATAAGCTTTTGTGAGCTGCAACCCACTTCATCAGAAGTCAGTTGAATCTCTCAAATTTTTCCGCCACAGGACTCCCTTTTCTCATTTGATCGTTGATTCAATTGATCATTGATCATGCGTCATCTGGAATATCTATATTGCTCTGAGAGATGATATATGGAATTAAAACTATATGCTTTAATTATGTTTAGTTAATATTGGATGTCCTACAATGGACCTTTACTTATGGCCACAGATGACCTAAGGCTGCCACTGCTCATTCCCCATCCGAGTCTTTGCCCCAGTGCCAGGCACTGTGAGCCCCTTTGGGTTGCTGTCCCAGATGCCTGGTTTTTGTTCCTGTCTCTATCTCCCTCCTTCCTCCAGGGGTTCACCGTCTCTCCTATCACCAGCTCATCTCCCCACAGGTAGCCCCTGGTCTGCCAAAGAAGCTGCGTGTGATGAAAGTGAATGAACTGGTGGTCTCGGCCTACAACAGTGGCACCTGCAAGGTGGCTACCTGCAATGAGTACACCCCAGGTGATCAGGACAGCCAGCAGTTCTGGAGAGTGCGGCACTCGGTGCCTGGCCTGTGGCTTCTGGGTGGAGTTTGAATACCAGGGCCTGATGCGGGAGGTGAACACCAGCTCCCCAAAGGCAGGTGAGTCCCTGAGACCAATACTCAGCTTGCCTCAAAGAGGGGATGGGTGGCAGCAAAAAAGGAGGTGAGAGAGGAAGAGACACCAGAGGGGACTGATTTCTCTCATGCCCAACAGTTGGAGTTAGGGACACAGGACTCCTGGGTTCTATCCCCATTTCTGGGAGAGGAGTGGAGTCAAGTGGATTGGGGGTGACAGCTCTGAGTTCTGTTGAAAAGAAATCTTTGCCGTCACCTGGCTCCAGAGTAGCTGCTCAGTGGCTCATGCAGCCTGTCAGCCTCCAGAGCCCTACTACCTGCAGGTCCTGCAGATATGTGAACTGGATGGTGTTACAGGCACTGTCTAAGCCATCACCAGATATACCCTCAATAGGGAGGATGTGCTGCAGTACTGGGCCATCTAGAGTTGCTGGTTCTCAGTGCACGCAGCGGCCTGGCACAGGGTGGAGCGCAGGGAGAGTTTTGCTGTGATGAACTATCTCATGCCCCAGCGATGCAGGTTGTGGATTGAGAGCTCTGTGCTCAGAAGACCGGTGGCAGCACAGCCAGTTCCCCTCACTCTGGATCTGGAGTCCCCTGCTGTTTCCTTCCCTGTGATTAATAATCCTTGCTCACTTCCCCCAGCCCAGCTCAGAGCATGGGTGGTCCACGTTCCAGGGACCTAGGACTGGCCTCTATATCTCATCTGCCATGTGACAGGTTTCTGCCCCCTTGACATTCAGGTGACTTGGGAGCATGGGGGCCATGTCGCTCGGGGGATGCAGGTGGTCAGCAGAATCTTGCCTAATGGAGACTCGACCTTCTAGGTCCAAGTATCCATCAAGCTGGAGTAGGACGGAGTTGGCTTCATGGAGCATGTGTGTGTGGTGAGACACAGCAGCTTGGGGGATGCTCCATGGAGAGTGAACTGGGGTGACTACTGGGGGGGGCGGGGGAGAGGGAGCAGTGGGGAAAGGCTGGAAATGGGGGACCCAATGCTGAGGCCAGGAACTTGGGGAAGAGGGACACAAAGGGTGGAGGAAGAAGGGAAATGGGAAATGCAGAGATGGTGTTCAGGTAGCACTGAGAGATGGATAGACAGAGAGAAGCGCTGGGGAAAGGGGAAGGCAGATAGGAGATTTTGGTGGGTCAGGGGAGGGGACGCAGAGAAGGCAGGTGGGGTTGTCTAGCTGCAGGGTAGAAGGAGGGATGGCTGGAGACAGCAGCCTGACCAGGAGTCGGGCAATGCAAGTCCAGGCCTATTGGGGCAGGGGACAGGACCCATGGGAAGGGAGGGGTGCAGGAGTTTGGAGGCCAGTGACTCAGTCTGTCTTGGGGCATTTCCAGATTCCCAAGCCACAGGCCCAGTTGTTGTCCCAGCAATCATTGCTGGCTGTATCTTTGGTGTGCTGGGAGCTGAGTCCCTGGGCTGGTACCTGAGGAGACCAGGTGAGTCAAATACCCTGGCTTCAGAAGAGCAGGAGCCAGCCCTGGGCTGCAGGGTCTTCAATTTCTGCTTGGGTTTCCCCTTCAGGGGGACAGAACTGGCTGTATCATCTGGCATAAACAGCTAGGGGCATGGCAGAGCCAGCAGGAGACACCCCATCCATGGCTCCTTCTCAACCAGATGTCACTGGGTGAGAGGACACAGAGCCAGCTGTACCATGACTGCCAACCTAGTCTGGAGTCTCATGGGACAACCCTAGCAAAGGGAAGATGCTGAGGAGTGACAGATAAGGGGGAAATCCCTCTTCTGCTTCTAATCTTTGTGCTAGTTTGTAATCATTCTGGACCTAGTGACTGCCCAAGGAGAAATTTTACATTTGGCAGATTAATAAACCAAATATCATTAAACATCATATGAAAGAGTGAAATTCCCTAGATTGCAAAATAATGCAACAAATGGGTTAAGGTTACATCTCTTGAAAATGCTGATGAATAATATTTAGTTTCTTAATATGCCTCATGTTAAATTTCACCAGCTCTGCAGTCCCTGCATTCCCCATGATAAAGGTCAGCTCTGTGTTCTTGGGGAACCAGAGTGTGGTACCCAGCCTGTCTGACTGATGAAGGAATCCTCCCCAGCCATCTCTGCTTGAAGCAGAACCAATCAGAAGAAGGACACTAAAAAAGCAATGAAAATGTCTTTGAGACAGATCTGAACCCCTCTGGACCAGAGTGACAGGATTAAGGTGACTCCCCTAGCTTCATTTGCATGGAAGATGTGTCAGGAAGGCATCGCTATTAGCATTCAGAGCAGAGAACAGGAGTTCTGAGGCAGTAACCACACTGAATATTGGATTAAAAAAGCCGGGGGGGGAGGCATGATGGGGGAAATCTGCTCATGATGATTATGATCCCACACCTGCCCATTCACAGCTCAGCAGTTATCAAACCAATTGTAGTTACAGATACTCTATTGGTATCCAAACTACTGAATCTTCCTGATAGCATTGAGCTCTATGGAAGGAATATTCCTTCAGTAGGAATGATCACAACCTTCTGCAAGCTTAGCTCTACAGTTGCCTTGGAGAGCATGAGACAGCATCTTTCCTCTCCCTGGATTGAGCTGTCTGCAGCTCTGATAAGGAGCACAAGAGGGGAAACCCAAACCCACATACTAAATGAAATTTAGTACAAACAAACCAGTTGTCCCTGACACTCATGACTTGTTCTGTTGCAGTAAGAGTCACTTGCTACCAATGCAACATATACTCAGTAACTCCTGTTGCTGTCTCCAAGTTGTCTCTGTTATAACATGTTTCCTTTACAGGGAGGTTTCCTGCGAGTGCAGCAAAGTAGCACTGAGCTGCCCAACCCACTGCTATCATTATAGTCAGTCAGGGCTCCTTGGAAAAAAAGGAACGTGTGGTGGAGTCTGTAAGTCCAGGATGCTACAATGTTGTGGTCTTAGTAACGTTGCTGGAGCCATTCCAACTCTTCAGAGCTTCTGGCCCTGAAGCTCTGGTGTTAGCAGTGCTGGCTGGGCCTTCCAATTGCCCTGAGTTACCAGGGATGGCCCTTATTGGAATAGAAAATTGTCTGTCCCATGGTCAGTCAGTAGAGGTGCCTTTTAGCTCTATTCCAGCAATAAGGACCAGTTCTCACAGGTGACTCTTTCCACTCCCCAGTCATGTGGTGCTGTGCAGGGAAACCAACCAGGGAGCACTCAAGTGCCAGTGTGGGAAGGGGAATGGGCCAATGCAACTGATACTAACTCCAGCCTGGCCCCAGTTACTTTCCCTGCATGGGGTCTGCTGGCAGGATGAGTCAATGGGACCACGTGTACTGGAATGGCACAGCAGGGCTGAAGTGGGAACAGAGGCTCTGTCTGGACAGGGGATCTGCACTTGCAAAGTGCAGCCTCACTGCTCACTATGTCTCTGCCCATGGCCCCATTAGAAGAGCAGAACTGCTGGTCAGAGGCTGCTGTCTCTGGAGTTGGGGAGAAGTGAGGCAGGTGGGGAGCCTGCTCCTAGCAGCCGAGACCACTGTCAACACCTAGTCTTGCTTATTGCTGTGGGGTGGGTGCACTAAGGAAACAGTCCCTGAATTTTGTGCTACAGGGTTGACCACCCTACACTAGCACAGAGTGCAGCCTGAAAATTCAGCAGCTTTCCATGTGACTCATAAAGGTTAGAACAGGTCTAGAGAGAGAGGTTGTGGCTGTGGGGAATGAGGACAGAAAGGATGCAGCCTTGTGCCAGCTGTTTGTGAAAATCTGTGTTTCTCCAGCTAGGGGAGGGAGGCAGCATCCTCTCTGGCCTGCTTTGCTGTGTCTTCTCTATTAAGTTTTCTCAGATGTGGCTCAGCCTTTGGATAACCATGACAGTGACAGCATGAGTGTGTTTTAAATTGTTTTAGCCTAAGTTGTTAAAACAGACTTTTTACCCTCTCTTGTTAGTTCAGTGGATTTCAGGCCTGCGACTTCACTGATGGTGTTCAGTTTCAAATTAATAGAAGCAAGGTCTGTTGCAACACCCAGTTTTTTGTGATAGTGTCCAGTGATTTTGTTGTTGTTTTCTGCATGTTGGACAGCACGGTACTAGGGTCACAGGTTTGATCTCTAGGTGGATGAAGTGGACACAGTGATAAAGTTATCTTCATAAATGTCAGTGGTGTCACAGGATGCCAATCCATGCACCTTTAGGGCATGATCTGTGTAACCTTTCTGTTCACTTTTGCAATGATTTGATGTGATTTGATGCCAAATGTGCCATGCAAGATTTCCTTATGAATGTTCATAACATATTCTACATAATTATCATGGTATTATGTTTCATGCAGCAACACGTATGCGTATCCATGTGAAGCAGGTTACATGGCTCAGGGAAAGGGGACCAATGAGGGTGTTTTTCCAGAAGTGTGTAAACAGCCAAAGCAGCGAGCAAGTACCTGGAAGAAGTAACAAAGACTGTGCAAACTGAGGTCCTTGGATCAGATTGGACAAGGAAATAATCTTGGCCCAGGAAGGGGGACTGAGGGAAGTTTAGAAACAAAGAAAGATGCTTTGAATGGCTTGGGGCTTTTTGCTAGAAATCCATCTAAAAGAAGAATTGGGCTCTGCCTACAAATAGACAGAGAATGGCTGTAAACTATCACAGCCAGACTTGAGTGGTGAGATGAGCATACTTCTAGTAGTGTTACCAGATAAACATGATTTTTTTAACTTTTATTTGCTAATGGTCACTCTTGCTCCTTTAATAAATGATTGTGCATTGATTTGCTATATACTCACTTACAATCATATCCTAATTAAAAAAAAAAAACCCTAGTATGTATTTTGTATAAAGCTGTGTGCACTTTAGAGGGAGTGAAAGATTGAGGCTGGGCCTAGTCTTTTTCTTTGTCAAATGGGCAGACTTGAGATTATGGTGACTGGGGAAGGGTCACAATCCCTATAAATCAGAGGTTCCCACTGTTGTATTTGGTGCTGGGGGTGCTCATTTGGGGACTGTTGCCTGAGCAGCCAGTGAGTGCACACAGTCTGCCTGGGGCCAATTACACACAAGAGGCTAGTATGGACTGACTCAGGAGTGAGTGGTCACCTGGCAGAATGGGGTAAGTTGGGGGTCAAGAGTAGAATTTGTACAGTAATAGTGGCACACCAGACCAGATCTGTGGAGCAATCTGGTACAGGTAGTAAAACAGATGGGCAGGATCTGTCACAGACAGAAAAACAAACAAAAAACCCTCTGTGATTTTTTTTTAACCATCTTTGGGTGTTGCAACTGGTTCATGAAAGCAATAGCAGCTCCAAAGGAACATCATTTAGTTGCTTTTTTTAAAAGCAGCAACGTGCTTGTGTAAGAAAGCCAGTGGGACTAAATTTTTTTTTGTTTTCTTTTTTTTTGTTTTGTAAGGTGAGCAAACTTCACCACTAATGTGTACAATTCTTATGCTCTATATGAATATACAAAGATGGATGTTTTTCTATCTTTCCCAATTCTGGGCATACAACCAAGGCAGTGAGAAGAGCTGTTTATTCTTAATGGCTGTGTTCTCACACAGGGGGTTATTTCGATACGGTTGTTCCGAAACAACTTGTATCAAAATAACGCCTTATTTCGAAGTGACTTATTTTGAATTAGCAAAAAAGTCACTTCGAAATAAGGAGAAAAGCCGGAATTGAAATAGCAATTCCGGACAACAGTTATTTCGAAACGACTCACTGTCATTTCGAAACAACATGTTCAGACGACGGTTGTTTCAAAACAACCGTTGCGAAACAACGTAGTTTCACCCACAGACTAGGTCTAACTTGTTTTGAAACAACCGTGCGTCATGTGAACAGCTGAAACCTGATTTCGAAACCACCTCCATTGTTTTGGAATAAGGAGGCTGTGTGAACAGACCCAATGACGTGACAATATCAGGCACTAGTAGTTTTCAGTTTCGTTTTAGCTACTGAGGTGGTGAGTTGTAAATTTTAAAGTTGTGTTAACATCTGAAAAGTTTAACTGTTATTCTTTGTTACATTTGATAAAAATAAAGATTTCTGAATCCCATTCCACTGGTCAGGAATTTGTCATCCTTATAACAGAACCAAGTACTTCTCTCCTTTTTTCTTGTAAATGCTTAATCTGAAATAAGATTTTGTTTCTTGCCATTGTGTTTTTCTGAATAAATCTCCAACTCTAGGTGGAGCTAGTTAATAACAGAAAGCGATTGTTTTGTGCTAACAGGGACTATAAATTTACCTTAATTCTGAGTTTAATTGTAAGAAGTGTGTAAAACATCCTAATAACCTACGTTGGTGGGAAAGGGTGCAAGGAAGCCAGATTGAAATACTGGGTTAGTCTAAGACCAGAAGGCCACTTTGATATAATCCATGGACCATGCCAAAATCAGTCTTGTTACAATTAGTTTATGTGGAGCTGGAAGTTAATTAGCCAAAAATAGAACATCAGAATTTATGTAGAACAATGAAATAAGGGGATGGGACATTCCATTCATCACTGCACTTTTTAGGTCCTTCAAGACAGAGGAAAAGAAGAACAGATGGAGGCTACTGAAGAAATCTTCACTAGTATGGCTTCTATCCCCAACCATCTCCTGGGACATCAGGTCTTCCTCATCCTGATCTAGAGAAATGTCCTGAGATCAGACGAGGCCAGGCAAATAACATCAACAACTCTCTGAGCTCCAGATGTAGCCCAAGCACAACCAGAGATGAAACAGGATCTGACTTTAGCAACAACAGCAGCAGTTCCAGCCCATTTCAGCTTATGTCTCTCATCTGCAAAATGGCAGTTAGGACCACATATGATACCATCTGAAGCAGTGCCATCTCTGGGGGATGGGAGTGGGTCCTAGGGCCAGTTGGCCTGTGGGGGGCACCCCATGCTGAGGGGTGCAGGGTGGGCTAGCCCAGAGGCCCAGCCCCATGCTCCCACCCCTCTTCTGCTTCCTCAAGAAGGCAGTGGGATGTGCAGGGAGAAGTGCGGCAGTGGGAAGGTGGCAGCAATTTGGGCCCCAAGTTCCCACACTCATTGCAGGGCAGTGCAGGGCCTACAGACATGTGGGGCCCAGAGCAGTCACCCTGCTTCCTCCCCGCAAAAGATATCCTTGATCTGAAGATATATTTATACTGACAGTGGCAAATTCAGTGCTGCCAGTATGGATTCTCCAGGATCATTTGAGTGGAAGTGGAGACTTTGTTAATTGATTCAGAAGTGAACCAAATAAATCTACATCCAGAAAAACAGCAGCACTCCATCAGTTGGAAGACATTTCCTGTTGGTGTAGCATAGTGGGGACTCTGTATTAGTTAGAATTAGGATATCGATAGGGATTACACAAGCTTCTCTATGTAGCTTGCATATATCCCATCAACTGCTGATGAATTTCACAAGTGTAAAGCAAGCCTAAGAGACCGTTTCTTAAGATATCGTCTAGGCTGGGATCCGTCAGATAATGGGGAGGAGGAAGGGCAGGGGATGATGACACAGGCCCAGGGCTCCTTCAAGTTTCTCAAATTGTGCTATTGGCCTTTGTTTTAATTCACCCTGGTTTGAGCCCTACAGAGCAGAGGCCAGAGAATCCCCTCCTGGCTTTCAGACTCAGCCCAGCAGCTACATCTGTCTGTACTGGAGCAGGCTGAAAATTTCTAATGAAAATAATGTTCCCAAAGTGAAACAATGCAGTGTTCCCTCCCCAAAGACTCAAATGGACAGGAACTTCTCAGCTCCCTCCTACTTTGCTTCTTTTTTTCCTCCACTTTTATCATTTATTCTCCCTCAAACAGGGAGAAAACCAGTGGAATTAAATCCCAACAATTTGGTGAATGCTGAAAAATCAGTTCTTTACCTAGACATAACAAATTCCTGCATTTCAGCACTGTAGTCAACCCCAGAATAATTCCAAAGTAGAATTCAGGCTGCAGGTTCTGATGAGGGAAGACAGAGAGACCGTGTCTTGAACTCACCTTGGCAATGAGATTTAGAAAGAAGCTGGGAAATGAGTAAATTGGGTTTGCAATCTGGGAAGAGGGCACTGGAAAATGGTGAGTGTGGAATAAGGGGACTGATTTGATCCCACTGATTTGCAGAAGGCCAACATAGAACACCTGGGAAATCTCTTTCTCCTATAGACACCCATAAAATTCCCACTGGGAACTGCCCCACACTTTCAGGCATCTGAGTACCTTTAAAAATGGCCACATGAACACCAAATTTAGAAGAATTATACCAATTGGGTTTGCTTTTTTTCAAACTGATCATTGTTCCCTGGAAGTAATAGGAATGATCTAGCACAAGAAGGAAAATGAATTACTGAATGGCAGAAACATCTGAAGTGTGTGTGACTTTGAAACTTTAAAAGAAATTGCTTGAAAAAGAGGAGACCCAGTTCATAGGCCAGATAAATCTAGAAATACACTGTTTGAATAAACAACAGATAAAGAGCCTTGTACAAGCATTGAAGAAAAGAAAATGTTGAGACACGGATGCCATCTACTGGATAGTGATGGAAACAGCAGAGAAAGTAATGTGAGAAATCTGAGTTGATGACAAGGGTGGACTCCCTCCTCAGACCCTATGTTATCAACATCCCCAGCTATCTTCAAGACACCACGGACTTCCTGAGGAAAATACAGTCCATTGGAGAACTTCCTGAAAACACCATACTGGCCACTATGGATGTAGCTCTTTACACCAACATCCCACACAAAGATGGATTACAAGCTATTAGAAGAACCATCCCAGATGATGCCACAGCACAGCTTGGGTCTGAACTTTGTGACTTTGTGCTCACCCACAACCACTTCAGATTTGAGGATCATTTATATCTCCAAATCAGTGGCACTGCTATGGGCACCCGCATGGCCCCACAATATGCCAACATCTTTATGGGCGACTTAGAACAACATTTCCTCAAGTCTCATCCCAAAACACCTCTTCTTTATCTGCGCTACATTGATGACATCTTTATCATCTGGACACATGGCAGGGATGCTCTTGAAGATTTTCACAGAGATTTCAATAATTTCCACGACACCATCAAATTGCGCCTGGAACACTACACACAGGAGATCCACTTTCTTGATACTACAGTACAAATCAGGGATAGACGCATCACCACCACCCTATACCGAAAACCTACTGATCGATATAGTTACCTACATCCTTCGAGCTTCCATCCTAAACACACCACACGATCCATTGTCTACAGCCAAGCCCTAAGATATAACTGCATCTGCTCTGATCCCTCAGACAGAGACAGACATCTTGAGGATCTCTATCAAGCATTCTTGAAACTACAGTACCCACCTGGGGAAGTAAGAAAACAAATTCACAGAGCTAGACGGGTTCCCTGAAGTCATCTACTACAGGAGAGACCCAAGAAAGAAAGCAACACAACACCACTAGTCACCACATACAACCCCCAGGTCAGACCTCTGCAACAGATCATTAAGGACCTACAGACTATTCTAAAAGATGATCCCTCTCTCTCTCAAGCATTAGGAGACAGTCCCCTCCTTGCTTATAGGCAGCCCCCTAATCTTAAACAGATTCTCACCAGCAGCTACAGAACTAACAACAGAAACACTGAAGCAGGCACACACCCCTGCAACAAACCACGCTGCCAAGTCTGCCCACATATCTGCACAACAGACACCATCATAGGTCCTAATCAAGCCTGCTACTCCATCAAAGGCTCATTTACCTGCTCATCTACTAATGTGGTCTATGCCATCATGTGCAAGAAATGCCCCAACACCTTATATATTGGACAAACAGGAAGATCGCTGCGTAAGAGGCTGAATGAACACAGAGCTGATATCAGAAATCAAAGAACAAAGAAACCAGTTGCTGAGCACTGCCATCTTCCTAATCACTCGATGACGGATTTGTTAATGACTGTCATTAGAGATGTAGCTGGGACATTAAGACTTCAAAGAGAAACAGCTGAACTCGAATTAATATGCAAGCTAAATTCCGTGAAAGCAGGACTTAATGGAGACTATGGGTTCTTTTCCCATTACAAAAGGTAATTTGACTTCAGGCTTCCCATGGTTAGAACCTGAAAACTGCTCTGATTTGCTGTTACTGTATGACCTGATCCTATGTTTTACACCCCCTTGCATTTAGTTTCATTCCTTTCTGTAAGTTCACCCATCTTCGAAGCATCTGAGGAAATGGGATCTTCTCCCACGAAAGCTCATGCAAAAAATAAATCTGTTAGTCTTAAAGTGCCACACAACTCCTTGTTGGTTTTTTTTTTTTTTTTTTAGAAAATATTGAGTTCTGTCTTTCTTTTACCTTGTGAAGCAAATTGCAAAGGGCCCAGAACCAGGCCTGTTGGTGACCTCGCTTTCCCTCATTGCTTACTCAGTTTGATTAGTCTTTTCACAACAGTGCCTCTGTGATCTTCAAATCAGCCCTTGGGCTGCTGTGCTCAGGGGCAGTGGCTTTCAGATGAGAAGAAATAGGGCAGGATACACTCCTAAACCCAGCAAAAATAAACCTCTCCTCCCCTGCTTCCAGGCCCCCACCATATCACTGGCGAGTAACTTACCAAGTGAGTAAGTTCCTTTCAGCTCCCAGTGGGCCAGTTACAAGGCTGTGGACTGGGAGGATGCAGTAAATGGTGGTGACCCAGACTGGACAGGCCAAAGTGTTGGGCAGGTGGCAGGATCCTCTTGCCACTTCGAAGTCAGAGAACTAGGCAGGAGCAAAAGTCCTAACTGAATAAGGAAAACTGGGGGAAGAATAATGATCATGCCTGATTTAACTTGACCAGCCACCCAACCTGGCCCTAGCAGAAGCTAGGCACATTGGGGGCAAAATGGGCCTTAACTGACAACTGCTGATTCAGAAATTATGTGGAGGAAATGCTGCCAGATGACTGACTCCTCCCTTAGCTCCAGCAGCAGGTCCTGGGGAAATGCTGGGGAAACCATGTGTGTGTGGGGAAACCGTGTGTGTGTGTGTGGGGGGGGGATGCTATTCCCATTTCTCCCAAGAGAGCCAAAGCAGGTATATAGAGTCAGGGCTGTCCCTGGAGGTGGATGAGAGGGGGGATCATTCTGGGCACTGTGGTTACATGGCCCTCGTGCTGTCCTACTGCAGTGCTCCTCATCTGGGGGACAGGAAGAGATGGTCAAATGTGGTGGCCAGGGTCAGTGCTCCTGCACCCTGCCAATTAGGCTGACTTTGGCTCTGAGCCACAGGCAGGGGGAGCAGGTAGGAGGAGCATGGGGCCTACACCACTGTCCCTCCAGCCACACTGCCTTTCACCGCTCCCTATGCTTACTCCAGCCACTGATTTTGACCAGCTCTCCCTGTCCCCCCGATGGGGAACAGCCAGCTCAGGGTCAGACTGGGCCTGCCCATCCCCTGGGCTAGTGGGTCCCTCCCTCTAGTGTGGACAAGGGCCTTGGGGGGATCCACAGAGGCTGATTCTCCTGGGGCCCCAAACACCACCCCCCAGGGGCAGCCCTGCATGGAGGAACATAAGTCCTGGCTCCTGCCACCCCTGATTGGGGAACCAATGGGGGGTTGTTGGGGTAGGAGTCTCCCCCACCTTGCTCTTGCCCATTAGACTCCACTGCTTCTTCCCCATCCCTGGAACAGAACCCAGGAGTCTGACCCGCAGCCTTGGTTTGTCAGGACTACTTCTCTGCTGCCTTTGGACATGTATTGGTATTTGCATACACTTGCCAGGCTGCAGGAGGAGAGGACCCCAAAACACACACATTCTGGCAGTAAATGATGGTCTTAGATACAAGGCAGATACAATCCAGAACCTAGAATGATAATTCAAATTGTGTTTCTGCCTGGTGTAAAGCAGGAGTATTCCATCAGCCAAAGGACTATGATGGCAGGACCTAACCCAGTGGGGAAGCTCTGGAGTTGATGGACGGTTTATACCCTGAACTTATCTGGGATTTGAAAGCAGTTTTGACCACGCAAATGCCACTAGACAAGACTGAAATTTGGGATGTGTGTGAGTGATCTCACACTGTCCTGTTCCTTCAACACTTTTATCCTCTCACAGCCCATTCCACCCTTCTCATAGCTGTGTCACGCACCTCATGCTTGAGATCCCCCCTCTCCTTCCCAACCATCACATGCTACCAGAAGCCTCAAACATCAGAAATTCTTTCAGTTGACACAGACCCCCAACTTGGTTCTTGGGGTTCAAAGCAGAGAAAAAGGAGAAAGGGACTAACGACTAAATCAACAGCAGCTTCTGGGGCTAGGTTTAGTCAGAACTCTTGGGTTGTATTTGCTGCTCTGAATGGGGTCTAGCAGTAAAAGCAGGGAGCTGGGATTCAGGACTTCTGGACTTTATTCCGTGCTCTGCCATGTGTCAGGGCTGTTTCCCTATTCTGGCACTCTGAATACAGAATGTGGGGGCCTACAGCAGGCCTTAAAAGCCACTGGCTTAAAAAGTTGATCTTAAGACTATTGAAAGACACCAATTCCTGGCCTTGGAGTGTTATTGCTGCCACCACCCAAATGCAAAAACCTCTTGAAACCAGGAAGGCGCACTTGGGAATTCCTTCCTGTGAGGTACCCTCAATCGCTTTTATTCCTCCCTTGGGAGAGTGACTGAACCCTAGCTGGAATATCAGCTGGAAATGGAACAGAATCCCTCTTAGTAGCTGGCTGTGCAGTTTAAGTCACATGCATACACACCTCTTGCCTTTCAGGACACAGACCCAGAGCTTACTTATAAAGTAAAATCTTTAATTAAAAAGAACAGATAAGAAACACAGAGAGTTGCTTCTCTGGGATTTGACATAGGTAGTTACAGAGTAGGGGGAAGGGATACATGTGCTCAGCACAGAGAAATCAAAAAACAAACCAAAAAACAAAGAAATACCCTGACTGCATCTTAGTAAACATTCTCTGTTCGTCTCACACCTGGTCAGTAACAAACTTAGCTTATCTTTGGTAAGGATGTCGCTGGATCCTTCCTCAGACCCCTCTGGCCTCTTCCTGATCCTTCCAGGAGCTCTGCTGCATCCAAACAGGAATAGGCAAGGCTGCTGCTTGAATTCTAAAACCTGTGCTTTCTTCCTATTGGCTGTCCTGGGACTCACTGACCAGAGTGCTAACCCCTTCCTCTCCAAGGGTACTACACCATGGATGCTCAGTAATATCTTATGAGGAGGGAATTCAAGTACCTTCTGTGACATGTGCCTCAGATTCTTTGTCCCTTAAATGGAGATGGTAGCTACATGGCAAAGCAGTGGGGGTGGGAGGGTCTTCCTAGCCCCTTGCTGGTTCTATGCTAGGGTCACCCTGGGGACAGCTGTACCTGCTGCCTTGACCCATGGGAAGCCCCACTGGGCTCTGTATCAGGGCTGCCCAGCTCTGTTGTTGCTGGTTCCTTTGGCTCTGAATTGTGGGGAACTACCTAGCTCCTCTGAGACAGGATCTTATGGCGTCTTTCTTGATTCAGAGAGAGTGGGAGGGTCTGCCTGACCCTGTGGTGTTGTACTCTCTGCCCAGGACAGAGGGAATATGCATGTGGTGGGGCTGCATTCTGTGCTGTATATGGGCTTGGAGTTTGGGAGGCCCAGGCCTGAGGCAGGTGGGTTGGGGGGCCTGTATCCTGAATGATTTCCCTGTGTATAACAATGTCCCCTGTTGGGGAGCAAAGCTATGTATATAAATTGTTAAAATGTGTCACAGCATAGCTTCATAAGAATGCACTGGGTTTCCTGTGTAGCAGCAGGTCTGATGGAAAGTATGATCTTTAAGGTTTTCTTAGAATGCTCATGACACACTGAACATTACTCTTAGTGTAGCATATTTCCTGAAACATCAAAAATATGTAATGTAGCACAGCACTGCCACCCCTATACCTTCTCAACAGATGATTCACTATCACTCTTGGTGCAGACACCCATTGTCCTTATTTACAACATGTAAAGCTTTCCCCCATACAGCTCAGTCCCTTTAGTCCGAGGGGATTGGACAGTACTCTTTTTGCTCTTGCTGGCCATAGCACTCTAACCCTTATTCCTGGCCACATCTTCCACATGCTTGTCTTCCCCAGCCAGCATATATACCCCAGTCAATGTAGGAGCAGCTGGTCTTAATTGGTCATTTACTATCTCCAGGCCTGTCTTTACCCCAGTGTTTCCCAACCAGTGTGCCATGGCACACAGATGTACTGCCAGGTCTGAGTAAGTGTACCACAGAATTTTTTGAAAAACTATTCAAAGAACTCTGGATTGGCTCATTGGCTCATGAATATTCATGATTTAATTTGGAAAATATATGGTGGTGTGCCTCAGATTAAGTAAAGGTCCCAAGGTGTACCATGGCAGAGAAAATGTTGGGACTAGCTTAAATGGACTAGCTTAAGCTCCTTGGGTCAAGATGGAAAGATCATGTGCATTGCCAGACATAGATGATCCCATAGATGACTCCACTGGTGGGTCAAGGAAACTTGCTAAAATGAAGAGACCCTGCTTCCATAGCAAACAGCTCTGTGTGTGCCACTGAATGGCTGCCTACAAGAACATTTCCATTCATCTTAGGGCCCTGTGTGAGGATGCATCTCTGACTCAATGTGACCAAAAGATGTCCCTGTTCAAATGCTCAGGTTGTCAATGAACTTTCAGAACTAAGGGCTGACCACAGCTGAGAGATTTTTACTTTCCGGTCCATGGCCACTAAGTGATCCCTGCCCAGCAATGCCTGAGAACCAACACTCAAAGCCTCTGACATTTGAAGCACTTGGCTTCTGGGAAGCAAAGTCACCACCTCTAGTTTACAAGGAAATCCCTGTGCTGTGCAGCCAGTGGTTGTGTGACAGGCTAGAGCCAGAGGTAAGGGGTTTATTTGGCCACCTCTGAAATAATCCTTTCCCCTCTTGCCAGGCTGAAGGACTTGAGCAGGGACTGGCCTCCTGGGTTTGCTCTACTCTCCTCATGGATGTTTATTCATCTGCTCCACATATCCTCTTCTAAGGAGCACACGGCAGAAAGTTACTCCTTGGCAAAAACAGGCAGAAGTTCAGAGCATGGCAAAGTAAAACATCATTTATGCAATCATTTCAAAGAAGTCAGTTTTCACTGGTAATTTCTCTGGAAAAGAGCATTTCCCTTGAGGTCCAGCAGGGAATGTGGAATTTCAGCCCCCCTTTCCTTTGCTCTAGCCCACACTACCTGCTAAGGGCCCCTTCCCACCCTGATGGAAGTGATTGGCCTCTTTATTCTGGGTGCAGATCCAGCTGCAGAATGACAAGGACAGTGTTATTTTTTCCATTATCAGAGAAATGGAGTCTCAGAAATGTGAAATGGCTTGTCCAAGTTCATACAGGCCCTGTCTAAACTGTAGAGTGTGCTCAGGTCCTGACATGAGTTGAAGCCCAAAGCTTCCACACACAAATCTCTCCAATTTGTGCTTCTTATCCCTTCAGACACAGGCTGGTTTCATTGCCTAAGGGGTAGATCCAAATTTATGTGCCCCATCCCGATCCACATAACTGCAGGGATGAAGAAAATCTTATGCTTTATATCTTATTATGTATTATTATATCTTATATATCATTTTTATTATTTTATGTGAGCTTTGGATTTTACTTTATGTGAACTGGGGATTTGATTGTATATGATCTTAGGATTTTATGTGTATAATGAATTGGATTGAAGAATGCTATTATTAATGAATTTGTACCATTCACTTTTTAGATCTGCTGTCATTCAACAATCAGCATTAATTCTCACTGTTTACCAAGAACTACCTTTGTAAAACTTCTGCATTGTAACCAAAGTAACCATTATACCAACATTGTAACCAAAAACCCTGAGGGACTCATATGGTAGCTATTCTCTCATTTTGCATATTGCACTTTGTAACTCCATTATAGTTGAGAAACTCCAGTGTAACTTTGTAAAACCATTTTGAATCTTGGACTTTGCATGTCTGATGATGCTTCATGTAGATTTAGGTGTGAGTGGTTCATGTGTGACTAAGATGTGTGAATGTCAGTGTGTGTGAGGGGATTCGTCCAGATACCAGACTGCCCTGATGTAAACTGCCAGAACCATGTTAATGGCTGGAAGAATAAAGAAAAAGAGGCAAATCCCTAGAAAAGTAAGAAGAGTTCACCCAAGCAAGAAAAGAACAAAAGTCTAATTGAAGTCCAATCAAGGGTATGATGAAAGTCATATCTTCAACTTACTGATGTCCTAGGACAGAATGACACAGCAAGATCTATGGAATAAATGGTGTAAAATATTGGGTGAGGCTACATAGCTTTGAGTCTTCTTTTTGGATCTGAAATTAACCTCCAGAGCTATGACAAATGGAAATGCTTATTTTGACATGGATGAATGAAAGTCCTAATGCAGGTGGGCTTAGTTAACTATGGGGTCACCACACTGACCCCTATTTTTAAAATCTCTTTTGGGGGATTGCCAAAGGATACTTATCCTCTTTTCTTCTATTGCCCCCCGCCATCAGCTCTGAGATTTCCCATTACTTTCTCTGATGTTTCCATCGCTGTCCAGTAAATGGCACTGATGCATTGACATTTTCTTTCCTTCTTTCTATAAAGGAGTGTCTATCTATTAGTCATTCAAGCACTGTATTTCCAAATCAATCTAGCCTGTGAATTGGGTTGATAATTGATCGATCGATTGATCAATCTAATCACAGCATTGGAAGGGACCTTCTGCATCTCCCCCTTTTCAAGCAGTTGCTTTTAAAATTACACACACACATGCACATATGTGCACACGTGTGCACTCACACACACATACGTCAGGTGCTTCTCTCTTAGAATCATAGAATCATAGAATCATAGGGTTGGAAGGGACCCCACGAGGTCATCTAGTCCAACCCCCTGCCAAAAAAAGCAGGACCACTCCCATTAGATCATCCCAGTCAGTGTTTTGTCTAGCTGGGACTTGAACACCTCCAGAGATGGAGATTCCACCACCTCCCTAGGCAACTTATTCCAATGCTTCACCAATACCTCATTTCCCTTTGTGTGCCAGACAATTCTTATAATTTCTAGAGGACATTATTTTGACAGAAAACAAAGCCAGTCATGTCTAGTTCCTCTAAATGCTGGAAATAGGGCAACTTTTGGAAGGTACTGAGATGTCAGAAGGTGCAGAATGATGCATAGTGCAGTGGCGTTGCTAGCACTGGGCACTCGGGGCACGTGCCCCGGGTCCCAACGCCAGTGCCCTGGATCTCTGGCCCAATCGGGCCGGGGATCCGGGGCCCGATCCCTGGCGGTCCGCAGCCACGGTGGCTGCATCTCCGGCCAGGGGTCCGGGGCCTAGCTGGCCGCCTGGCAGGCCCCGCCCCCTGGCCCAGGAGAGGGCCAGGGGGTTGCTGCGCTGCTGCCGGCAGCTAGGCCGCGGCACGGCACGGCATGGCCCGGCCTGAAGCGGCCACCGGAGGCCAGGACTGTGGCCGCAGCCCTGGATCCCCAGCCGGGGATGGGGCTGCCGCGGCCACTGCAACCACGAGCTGCCGGCCGGGTCCCGGATCCCCGGCCAGGGACGGGGTCGCCGCAGCCACTGGCGGCCAGGCTGGGGATCCGGGGCCTGGCTGGCTGCCTCCGGCAGCCCCATCCCCTACTGGGGATCCGGGACCCAGCCAGCAGCCCGCAGCTACAGTGGCCCCATTCCCCGCTGGGGATCCAGGGCTGCAGCCGTGGGCCCAGCCCCCAGCAGCCGCTTCCGGCCATGCCGGGCCAGGTTAGGCTGCGCCACATCGCACCGCAGCGTGGCCTAGCTGGCGGCAGTGGCGTGGTCTCCCCCTGGCCCTATCCCGGGCCAGGGGGTGTGGCCTTTTGGCTGGGGGTGGGGCCTGCCCTCCGGAGGCGGGGCTGGGCCCATGCCCCGAGTCTTTCCCCGCCCCAGCGACACCCCTGGCATAGTGGGAATTTTATGGGTATCTGTAGGAGTAAGAGCTTCTTGGGTTGTTTTGTGTTGTTTTCCTCCTGGAAAACAAAGAGATCAGCACACTTCTTCAGATCCATGCTCAGCACCTCTCAGTGCTGTCCTCTCAGCCTCCTTCCCGTGCCCTAGCTTCAGTCTAAATCTCATTACCCAAGGTAATGATTTCATGACATATTCTCTTTGGCTGTGTTCACACGCA
>ML682134.1:3102433-3122069 GCA_007922195.1 Podocnemis expansa
ACAGTTTCCCACAGCATTCTCATTGGGAAATTAAGGAAGTATGGGTTGGATAGGTGGACTATAAGGTGGATAGAAAACTGGCTAGATCAACGGTTTCAGCGTGTAGGAATCAATGGCTCCATGTCAAGTTGGCAAGCAGTAACAAGTGCTGTGCCCCAGGGGTCGGTCCTGGGGCCAGTTCTGTTCAATGTTTTCATTAACGATCTGGATGATGGGATAGATTGCACACTTAGTAAGTTTGCAGATGATACCAAACTGGGGGGAACGGTAGACACCCTAGAGGGCAGGGACAGGATTCAGGGAGACCTAGACAAATTGGAGCAGTGGGCCAAGAGGAATCTCATGAGGTTCAACAAGGACAAGTGTAAAATCCTGCACTTGGGACAAAAAAACCCCATGTACTGCTACAGGCTGGGGAGTGATCAGCTAAATAGCAGCACTGGAGAAAAGGACCTGGGAGTCATGGTGGATGGGAAGCTGGATATGAGTCAGCAGTGTGCGCTTGCTGCCAGAAAGGCCAATGGCATACTGGGCTGCATCAGAAGAAGTGTTGCCAGCAGATCAAGGGATGTGATCATTCCCCTCTATTCTGCACTAGTGAGGCCACATCTGGAATACTGTGTCCAGTTTTGGGCTCCCCACTACAAAAAGGACATGGACAAATTAGAGAGAGTCCAGAGGAGGGCAACAAAAATGATCAAAGGGCTGGAGCACAAGCCCTATGAAGAAAGACTGAAGGAACTAGGCTTATTTAGCTTGCAGAAGAGAAGACTGAGGGGGGATTTGATAGCAACCTTCAACTACTTGAAGGGCTGCTCCAAGGAGGATGGAGCTCGACTGTTCTCGGTAGTAACAGACGGCAGAACGAGAAGCAATGGCTTCAAGTTACAGCTGGGGTGGTCCAGCCTGGATATTAGGAGAAACTTCCTTACTAGGCGAGTGGTGAAGCATTGGAATAAGCTGCCTAGGGAGGTGGTGGAATCTCCATCTCTGGAGGTGTTCAAGACCCAGCTGGACAAAACCCTGACTGGGATGATCTAATGGGAGTGGTCCTGCTTTTTTTGGCAGGGGGTTGGACTAGATGACCTCGTGGGGTCCCTTCCAACCCTATGATTCTATGATTCTATGAAAAGAGGACCTTGATGATGGAAGTTTAGGTTAGGGACTAGTTAAAGAAGTTGGATGTGCACAAGTCTTTGGGGCCATATGAACTGCATCTGAGGGTGCGGAGGGAGTTGGCTGATGAGATAGCAGTACTGCTGGCCATTATCTTTGAAAACTCATGGCAAATGGGGGAGGTGCAGGAGGACTGGAATAAAGCTAATATAGTGTCTATCTTCAGAAAAGGGAAAAAGGACAATCCAGGGTAATTACAGAGCACCTCAGTCCCTGGAAAAATTATGGAGCTGGTTCTTAAAGAATCCATCCTGAAACACTTGGAGGAAAACAGAGTGATTAGGAACAGTCAGTGTGGATTCACCAAGGGTTAATTATGCCTGACCAACCTCTTTGTCTTCTATGATGAGATGACTGGATTTGTGGATACAGGAAGAGCCATTGACACGATATACCTTGAATTTAGCAAGGCTTTTGATATGGTTTCCCACAGCGTTCTTGTTGGCAAGTTAAGGAAGTATGGGCTGCATATGTGGACTGTAAGGTGGATAGGAAACTGGCTAGATCAATGGTTTCAGCGAGTAGGAGTCAATGGCTCAATGTCTAGCTGGCAACCAGTAACAAGTGGTGTGCTGCAGGGGTCGGTCCTGGGGCTGGTTCTGTTCAACACTTTCATTAATGATCTGGATGATGGGATAGATTCCATGCTCAGTAAGTTTGCAGATGACACCAAGCTGTGGGGAGCAATAGACATACTGGAGGGCAGGGACAGGATTCAAGGAGACCTAGACAAGTTGGAGCAGTAGACCCAAAGAAAACTCATGAGGTTCAACAAGGACAAGTGCAAAGTCTTGCACTTGGGATGGAAAAACAATATGCACAGCTACAGGCTGAGTCCAAATCAGTTAAATAGCAGCACTGTAGAAAAGGACCTGGGGGATTATGGTAGGTGGGAAGCTGCATATGAGTCAATGGTGTGCTCTTGTTGCCAAAAAGCCAATGGCATACTGGGCTGCATCAGTAGAAGTGTTGGCAGCAGATCGAGGGATGTGATTGTTCCCCTCTATTTGGCACTGGTGAGGCCACATCTGGGATACTGTGTCCAGTTTTGGGCACCCCACTACAAAAAGGATGTGGACAAATTAGAAAGAGTCTAGTGGAGGGCAACAAAAATGATCAAGGGGCTAGAGCACTAGACTTACGAAGAGAGACTGACAGAACTAGGCTTATTTAGACTGCAGAAGAGAAAACTGAGGGGGGATCTGATAGCAGCTTTCAGCTACTTGAAGTGGTGTTCCAAGGAGGACAGAGCTCTGCTGTTCTAAGTTTTAACAGAGGATAGAACAAGGAGCAATGGTTTCAAGTTACAGCTAGGGAGGCTGAGGTTGGATATTAGGAAAACTTTCTTGCTAGGTGGATGGTGAAGCATTGGAATGGGTTACCTAGGGAGGTGGTGGAATTTCCATCTTTGGAGATATTTGAGGGTCAGTTAGACCAAACCCTGGCTGGGATGATTTTGTGAGAGTCTTCCTCCTTTTTTGCAGTGGCTTGGACTAGATGACATCACAAGTTCCCTTCTAACCCTATGATTCTATGATTCTAAGATGGCTCTGGTGCATGCATCTGAGCCTGGGGAGGCACCAAGGTTTGCAGATAGCTGCCATAGCAACAAGCTCAGTAAGCCTAACCAATGTGTACTCAACTACCAGGGCACCAGGGGCAAAGATATGGCCACAGGGAGCTGAAGGAGCAAATGTCAGAGAGAATAAGGAGGAGGTGGGTATGTGTATTCCTCTATCTTTGGGGTCATTTTACATATAGACCCAGCTGGGAGTGAGAGGGAGACAGGAAAGGCAACCTATAGCCCCCAAGGAGCTCACATGTGGGATGAATTATTCACTAGCCATCATGCAGACCTAGCAGAGAGCAATTCTGGGGCCCTGAATCTCTGGATCTGTGCATATCTGAGGCCTTGCATACTCAAGGTTTTGCACACATCTGTGGCCCTGGGGCCATGTACTCTGCGCCCTGCACATGCACTGAAATTGAGGACTTCCCATCTCAGCCCTTGTGCTATTCACGACATCAGTTGGGGGAAGCAGAAAAGGGGGGAACCATCTGGGGCTCCACAGCCATGTAGTCCATTCTGAAAAAGGCCACAGGCATTGCAAGACTGTGCTCACTGCAAGGCTGCAGCCATCCCAACTAGGGCCCAACCTCTAAGAGGTGGGGCCCAGTTTCAGGCTTGGGCTGTGGATAACCCGGCTTCAGCTTGACTGTCCAGCTGTGACCATCACAAGCCACTGGCTGGGAGACTCACTTGCTTGCTATCTTGCAAAACAGTGTCCCACATTCCCCACCCCTCCCCATCTAGGTAGGGCTTGTGGCTAGCACCTTGCTGACCACATCCTCTAGATATCATCATCAGAGCAGCATCAGAGCAGAGATGGGGGTTGAGAGGACACCTAAGTGTGATGTTTCCATCCACCAGGCAGGGTCCTGGTTCTCTAACTTCCTGTAACCCCACCATCAAGCTAGGGAAGGAGAATCGGTACAAACTGGTGGCTGCCTTTCCTAGTGCCAGACACACCTAGGACTGCACCTAACTAGGACACCTCTGGGCCTCTGGCAGTCCTGCACCATTGGGTCCCAGATATAGCTGCAATGCAGCTGGGTAGCAGCTAACAAGAGTTTGAGCTTTTGCCACAGCTTTGTGCAACTGTGGTGGGAGATGTGGTGTGGCCAAGACTGCTTCTTGTGTGAACCTGCCCCTTATTAGTGACACCCTCCTGCAGAGCATAAGTGTGACTAGAGGGTAGGGACACAGATTTAGAAACCCAGATACCCCCCCATGACAGAACCACTCCCCACAGACACCAGAATTGGAGGAGGCCAAAATAGTGAATCTAATTCCCAACCTCCATTTGCCAGCCATTCTGGTATGGGAGCTGGCTCAACAATGCATAAAGGTGAAAGGCTTAACCTCCATTTCACAGTCACCCTCACCATAAGGACTGAAAGGGTAGCTGACTTTCATAGAATCGCAGGATTGGAGAAACTGGAAGGGACCATTACAGGTCATTGAGTCCAGCCCCCAGCACTCATGGCAGGACCAGGTACCACCCTTGACAGGTGTTTGTCTAACCTGCTCTTAAAAACTTGCAATAATGGAGATTCCACAGCCTGCCTAGGCATCTTATTCCAGCAGTTAATTGGGATTTTTTTTTCCCTAATGTCCAGCCTAAACCTCCCTTAAGCCCATTGAATCTTCTCCTATCATCAGTGGTTAAAGAGAATAATTTTTCTCCCACTTCCTCATAGCAACCTTTTTTAGGTACTTGGAAACTGTTATCATGTTCCCTTTCAACATCATCTTTTCCAGACTAAACAAACCTAGTTCTTTCATTCTTCCCTCACAAGGCAAGTGTTCCAGACCTTTACTCATTCTTGTTGTTCTTTTGTGGACTTTCTCCAATTTCTCCACATCTTTCATTGAAATGCAGCACCCGGAAGTGGACACAATACTCAAGCTGAAGGCTGAACAGCAAAGAGTAGAGTGGAAGAATTACTTTTCATATTATGTACAATATTCCTGTTAATATGCCCCAGAATGGTGTTTGGGTTTTTTGCAACAGTGTTAAACTCAGAAGCATTGCTGCTCTATGGCAAGAGTGAGACCCTGCCCTTTGCCCTGATTCTGGGCCTGATCCTGATCCTGCATTGGGCTCCTCTTGCTGCAGGAGCCCAGACCCTGGGTCCCTGGCTGGGAACGGGGCCTGGAGCAGCAGCACTCCTGCCAGCAGCCAAGCCCCAGATCCCTGGCCAGGAATGGCAGTGCCACTGCTCCCTGTCCCATTCCCAGCCAGGGATCTGGGGCCAGGCTGGCAGCCTGACATTTGGGATACTGGTGCCAGGACTTGGGCATGTGCCCCATGTGCTAGGTGACAGTGACACTCCTGGTTAAACTGTTGACTCGTATTTGGCTTATGGTCCACTAGGACACCCAGATCCCTTTTTGCAGTACTCCTTCCTAAATAGGCATTGTCCATGTTGTATGTGTGCAATGGATTGTTTTTTCCTGAGTACTTTGCATTTGTCTATTGAATTTCATTTGATTTACCTTAGACCATTTCAACAGTGTGACCAAATGATTTTGACTTGAGATCCTATCTTCCAAAGCACTTGCATCCCTCCCAGCTTGATATCGTCCACAAACATTATATGTGTATTTTCTATATGATTATTTAAATCATTGATGAAAATATTGAACAGAACCAGACCCAGAACTAATCGCTGGGTACCCCGCTCATTATACCCTTCCAGTATGACTGTGATCCATTGATAACGTTTCTCTGGGAGCCGTTAGCCAACCAATTTTGTATCCATCTTAAAGTAGCTCCATCTAGCTTGTACTTTGCTAGTTTGTTAATGAGTAGGTGATGCAAGACCACACCAAAAGCCTTACCAAAGTCTAATTATAACATGTCTGCTACATCCTCTCTATTCACAAGGCTTGTTACTCCATCATAGAAGCTATCAGCTTTGTCTGATATTATTTGTTCATGACAAATCCATGCTATCACTTAGCACCTAATTCTCTTCTAGATATTTGCTAATGGGGTATGTCCACACATTGTTTTTAAAGCCAAACAATGGTCATTGTTTTGGTTAAAAAATTGTTTGTTTCCTTGTTTCAAAATGATGAGCTCTGTCATATTGAAACAATGAAGCTTAAACTGAAAGGGTAGAACCTACTAGGAAATTGAAACAGCCCTTGAATCAAAAGGGTTGTTTCAAAACAATGCAGTTCGGACATGTTTTTTTGAAACAACATTGGTTTGATTAAATGGCTTTGACCTTCCTCCCAGGGTGCATGTCATCCTGAAAGGAAAGCCTGCCCCCTTAGCACCCTGACCAGAGAGGGGATCAGGACCCTGGCCAGGAAGTGGGGGGCACAGGAGAAGCAGAGACAGGGGCAGGGATCCAAGAACACCCTGCATCCCCTGCTACTTCCCAGGCAGCGAGGCAGAGATAGCACGCTCTCCACTTCTGCTGCCAGAGATCACTGGTGCCCCGCTTCCCCCACTGCTTCCAGGGTGGTTGGGACAGAGATTGTGGGGTGCCCAGCGACGTCTGCCCCCACTGCCTGGCCAGTGGCTGGGAGAGACCGGGGGGAGGGTCCCCCCTCCCCGCAGCCAGGCTGCTTTGGAAGGCTGCAGTTAGTCTTGGAGGGATGTCTTTCCTCCACTGGGCTCTGGGAGCCTGTAGCCAGTGGGGGCTTTTCCCCCCTCTGCTACTGGCTCTCCTGGAAGGGGACTGGGTGGCAACTTGGCTTTGCCAGGGTGCCAGGTTGCCACACCTCCCATGGTCCCCTTCTCCTAAATCAAAATAGGAAGTTCTGCCCTAGAAATGCTAGTTTGATTTGTTTTTTTGGGGGGACTTGTTAAATTGATTTTAGGTAAATCGATTTAATGATTGTTATATCAATTTAACTTAAATCACTTCTGGTTAAATCAATGTAACTCCCTGTGTGTGGACATAGCCATGGATTCCTTAATTATTTGCTCCATTGCTTTTCCTGGTACAGAATTTAAACAGACTGGTCTATAATTCTCTGGGTTGTTCTTATTTCCCCTTTTACAGATGGTACTATATTTTTTGTTTTCCAATCCTTTCAGATCTCTCCAATCTTCCATTATTTTTCAAATATAATAGCCCAGGACTGAGCCCCAGCACTTGACAGGGCAGGCTGTGAATTTGAAAAAATGTTTTTGAGGATCCAGGGCCCCCTAAAAGTGTATGGGATTTTTGAAACCTTCTCCCTTAAGTGCCTTTGAACCTCTCAGCCCATCTATCTATAATAGTAGTGGCTAGCTTCAAAGGCCCTGGAGAGAATTAAGCCTCCTCAAAAGCTGAATGCAGCTATCTAGGGGTGGCCAGAGTTATGGAACTCAAGAGCCACACAAGTTGATTGTTAAACCTTCAAAAGCCACACTGAGATGAGACATCAACGGAGCTCGAATACTGCAGAACTGGTTAATGCCATTGGAAAATGGCTCAATGGAGGGGGGTGTTGGGAACCAGAGAGAGGGGGGGAGAAAGAAGAAGATTCTTGGGGAGAGAGGGAATAACAGAGAGTGGGGGAGAGGATGGATGGATGCTTGGATGGATGGGAATGGGATGAAATTTAATACTGAAAAGTGCACACTAATATATTTAGAGACAAACAACAAGGATTTTTTCTGTAAACTGGTGATTCATCAGACAGAATTGACATAGGAAGAGAAAGACCTTGCTGTATTAGTTGATTGCAGGACAAATATAAGCTGCCAGTGTGAAGAGAGTATGAAAAAATCTGATGCAGTCCTAGGCTGCATTTGGTGAAGTGTATCTAGTCAAGACAGGGAAGCGTTAATACTGTTATACAAGGCACTGATTAGACCTCATCTGGACTATTGTGTGCAATTCTGATCTCCCATGTTTAAGAAAGATGAGTTCAAACTGGAACAGGTGCAGAGAAAGGTGACTAGGATGAGCCATGGAACAGAAAACTGCTGAGAGCTTGGTTTGTTTAGTCTAACAAAAAGAAGGCTGAGGGGAGCGGTGATTGTTCTACAAAAATACATCACAGAAATGAATATCAGGAAGGGAGAGGGATTATTTAGGAAAAGCAGCAATGTGGACACAAGAATCAGTGGATATGAACTGGCCATCAGGAAGCTTAGACTTGAAATTAGACATAGATTTTGAAGCATTAGAGAAGTGAAGTTCTGGAATGGCTTTCCAAAGAAAGCAGTAATGTCATAAAATCTAGCTGGCTTCACAATTGTGCTTGGTAAGATTATGAACTGGATGATAAACTGGGATAGGCTGTGATGACATGTAGCTGGTCTGTGACCAATAGTAGCAAATATCTCCAACGGCCAGAGATGGAACAGGAGTTGGGGCAGTTTTGGAGTTACGACAGAGAATTCTGTGCATCTGGATGGTTCATCTTGCCCACATGCTCATGGTTTAGCTGATGGCCACATGTGGGGTCAGGAAAGATTTTTCCCCTCAGAACAGATTAGCAGAAGGGTTGGAGTTTTTTTCACTTTCCTCTGCAGGATGGGGCATGGGTCATTTACAGAGTTAAACTGTAGTAGATGGGGTATTATTCTCTGTAACCTGAGGTCTTTAAACCATGATTTGAGGACTTCAGTAACTCAGTCATAGTTCAGGGGTCCAGTAGACCTATGGGTGGTCATGGTTCTGTGGCCTGTAAATGCAGGAGATGAAACTAGATGATCATGATGATCAGAGCATAGATTTGGGTGAGCACTACTGGGTTGGTTGCTGATGGGGAGATGCGGTCTCTGAAGAGGGTTGGAATCTGGGCAGGAACCCATTCAATCATCCCCTGTCTCTGGGGTCAGCAGGGGTGCAGGATCCACTCCAGCCCATCAGCACAGCCCTTGGGCTAAAGGGATGAGGCTGTCTGTCAGCAGCAGTAGGAGGTTGTGTCCTCCACTCACACACTGCACAAACAGAGGCAGATGTTCCCTTGTGGGAAGCTTGGTAGTGCAGACAGTACCCTCAAGGATGTGTGGAAACTGTTTCCACAGATTAGCATGCCAAATGACCAACAGTAAACAGGTGGAATGGCAGGAGGTACACTGGCTTCTTGGGAGCCTGGCACAGGCTGTTGTGATTGAGGTTCTAATTGGTTGGCAGACCACAGCAGAGCTGGGCCATGATTGGCTGGACTGCTTCCTTTGCTCCCCTGTGGTCTGACTCACTCACATGATCTGAGTCACAAGCACACTTAGTTCTGCTCTGCTGGGGCAGCCTGTCTTTGTTGTTTGCTGCTGCTGCAGAGAGCTCTCAGGCACAGCCTGGGCAAGAGCTCCATGGGCCTGATCAGTGCCCTTGGTGCAACAGATCCGGCCTGCGGGCTGTAAATTTCACACCTCTGGGTTAGAGGCTTATTGCTGGAGTACGTGGGGGAGGTGTTTTGGCCTGCATTGTGCAGGAGGTCATACTAGATGACGGGCATCGCTGCCCCAGGGAGGGACCCAGGGCACAGGCCCATGCCCCGGCCCTGGCCCACAGGCCTCGCCCCCACCGCAGGCCCTGCCCCCTGGGCGGAAACAGAGCCGGAAGCCCCTGTGCCACCACGGGCAGCGAGGGTCTGCATCTCCAGCCAGGCATGGGGCTGGAAGCAGCTGCAAGCAGCCGGGCCCCACATCCCTGGCTGGGAACGGGGCCAGCAGTGGCCACGGGTGGCTTGGTCCTGCATTGCCAGCTGGGGACGGGGCTGCCAGTGCCACAGGCGGCCAGGCCCCAGATTCCCTGCTGCGGCCGTGGGCAGCCGGGCCCTGGATCCCTGGCTGGGATCACCGGCCTGATTGCCCAGCGCCAGTGATGCCCTTGCTAGATGATCATACTGGTCCCTTCTGACCTTATAGTTTATGCGATACAGCAAACATATTCATAACTTCTCATATACATACATACCCATAAACAATATCATCATACTTAGCAAATTATAACCTTTCAATCAGTAGTTGATATGGCCTATCTCATACAGATTATTACAATTTCAAAATATTAACATTAAATAATATCATAATAGAATTAGAAGGGACCTCATGAAATCAGTGAGTCTAACATTGAGTCTAGCTTGAACCCAGGACTTCCTGCATATTAAACAAAGGTGCTAGCTACTACACTATTTGTAGGGCTCTGATGCCTTCCTAAACCCAGACAGACTCACAAGCCCTGCTTCCAGAAAGCAGGGTGTTTGCTTCTACTAGCTGCTTCTTGCCTGCCTGCCACCTTTAGCCACAAATCCCTGGATCCCTCCAAAAACCCCTGGCTTTGGACACCCAGGGGAGTGGTGTGCTCCCAGTTCACTTTTTAATCAAGCTCTCCACTCTCACATCATGCACACCCATTGAGTTTAGTGACAAAACAAATTGAAATTTGTGTGAGAAAGGCTGGAGATTCAAACAAAAAGCAGTGAGAGAGACAGGGACAAATGACTGCAGAAAATAAATGTCATCTCAACCTCACCAGAGGTGAAATTTCACTCACAGTTTCCCCCGGCAAGAAAGGCTTCTCTTTCACCCAATGTCGTCATGGGTGGGCAATGTGTATTTGTTGACTGCATTCATGGGTGCTTGTGTATCTGCTGTCCCAAATCTGTGCAAATAACCAAGATGGCATTCATGACTGAATGAACTGATATGACCACAGATTCAAATAAAATTCAAATTGGAAAAATTAAGTCAAAATTAATTTGAAGTAAATTCTCTATAAGAATATGTTGAGGGCATTAAAATTTTATAATACTCACTTGTGTTTGGCTTAAGAAAGGTGGGGAACCTGTTAAAATTGTTTAGTTTTAACATTTTTAAACATAATCGAAGATAATATATATTGTTGTTTATTTTACCATTTTTGCTATAACATTCTCATAACTATATTTTAATATTTAATAAAGTTGCAAATGATTTTATAAAAACCTAAACTAGAAACAGATATTTTGCTAATATTACTTTTGTACGACTGTTGAAAATTTCCCCATACATCTTTTCCTTTGAAGAAAAAAATAGTGACTGATGATAAAAATGTTTTGCCACTGCATTATTTGTCGAGGCTAAACTATATATGTACATATATTTACAAAGAAGGCCTTTTGAGATCTACAAAAAATGATATCTCTATAATTATATCATAATTTAAATATTAAAAGAGTGTGGTACAACATATAATTAAAAAGCATAAAATTGACTTTTGTTGCAACAAGAAAAAAAAGCAGTCACACGAGATAACACAGGATAACATCCATGACAAATTTACGTGTGTAAACAAATGGTGCCGATGTTACAACTATGGAAGATAAGGCATTAAGAGCTAAAATTATTAAGGCAATTGATTTATAGAAAATAGAGAGGTAAACTCAAGAGCTAAACATTTAAATGAACAGATATTTTTAGTTTTTTTATTTAAAATTAATAAGAATTTATGTTAAAAATAAAATTTTGATTTTGTTGTATTAATGTAATGATTTAGGCATTTACTTCATTTTAAAACTTCAGAGGCTCATGGCTTTATGTCATTTAAGATAGTGCTTCCTACAGAGGACAGCTCATTTACTTACCATATCGGGTGTCAATGTCACCTGGGTCATCAGATAGTTTTAGCATAAATGTTGACCCAGTTCTGTGGAAATAAACAAGACAGCACTCATGGCTGAATGAATCAGCATTACCATATATTTGTTGAGTGAGAAAAGCACCTGGCTAGGTTTATTGCAGTGTTGAACAATGGTAAGTGATCTATATCTTACAAGTACACTTAAATTATGTGTTCTTTCGATGCAATGGAACCACTCAGTTAAGGGCAGGACTCTCCAGTATCCTCTAGACAGGAAAAAGTGGTTCCCTCTGACACCTTTTTTCACATATTAATATATATATATGGATAATTTGGATATGGTGGGTAGATACATGGGTGTATCTGTGTAGTATGTATGTGTACGTATAGCTCTGCTTTATCTATTTTTCTTAAATCTAGTGTTACAGTTTAGCTCTGTCATCTTGTTACCAAAGATAACATTATACTTTTATTAGGGCAATTAGTTGCCTTTTGGTTTATCATTTGCAGTAGGCCTGAGTATTTCTTAAAGACTAACAGATTTATTTTTTGCATGAGCTTTTGTGGGAGAAAATCCCACTTCTTCAGATGCTTGAAGATAGGGGAACTTACACAATGAAATCAAAATAGATGTAAGGGAGTGTAAAACATGGAATCAGGTCATAAGTAATGTTTTACACTCCCTTACATTTATTTTTATTCCACTCTGTAAGTTCCCCCATCTTGAAAGCATCTGATAAAGTGGAATTTTCACCCATGAAAGCTCATGCGAAAAATAATTTTGTTAGTTTGTTTTAAGTGCCACAGGATTCCTTCCCCCCACCTCGGGACTAGACTAACACGGCTCCCCCTTTGGAACAAGAGTATTTCTGAAATACTGGGGTAGGCATTGTTAAAATATGTCTCAGTGCTGTGTATGTGAGGAGCAAAACAGAAATTTAGAACAGCGACATGACAAATAAGGCCTGTATACGTGAATATTTTGCAATTAGTTGTTACTCTGCACTGTTGATTCATGTCACTTTTCCTTCTGGCTGTTACTTGCTTGTTAGCTTTCCTAGGCCGGAAGCAAGAACGACTAGCTTTTTTGTTTCCGTGGTTGTGTTTCCTGTGAGACACCAGTGGTTGATGCAGAGTCAGTTGTTTTTTACAGGTGTTCTCTTTGAGATTGCCTACTGAATGGACAGTAACCAGTTTATTAAATTTGATTTAATATTGGTGCCCCCATACTGAACAGGAATCTTTTGAGTAACATGCCTCAGTTTGAATGTAGTATCACTGAACCCATATTGTGATTAAATGTAACTGGGAATTGCTTCCCATAAATTGTAATTATTATGAAAATTATTTTTTTTTGCATTTGTTTGTTTGTTATTAACCATATTTTCACCTGTCTTTATGTTGTTTGCTGTCATTGGTTTGTAATTTTTAACCTGTATTTTGGCGAAACAATTTAGGAAAGCTATGCACTGCAAATGGTGTATACCAGTACAGTGGTAATCAGCAATGCAGCAAAATAATATAGCAATTATATAGTTGCCTTTATACAATAGCAAACTTTAAATTTAATGACATATTAACCTTGTTCAGCTAGTGGTTAACTCTAATTGATTATGGTGTATTGAGTTGTATAGTAGAGCAGTTTGTTATTTTTAAAGTCCTTTTTTGTATTTTTTTTTTAAATGAGTACTGATATTTTTTGGTATCTTGAGGGTATAATATTTTCCAAGTCTTTGGTTTCTGTGATGCAACCTTAAACAATTTAACTTAATTAACATAAAATAATTTGCTTGATTGTTTATAATTTTTTCTTTGTTTTAACAACCAAATCTAAATACACAGATGGTTTATTTACAATGTCATGGGGACCAAGTTTTTTATAACACAAGCTATACCCTTGTAATTGTCATGCTTTACTAATATTTTATACTAAATAATGATGCTTTGTTTTCAGAATAGATGGTGATCTATAACATTTTTGTAATGTATACAGACATTATATATATTGTTATATATTTTAGCATTTTGGCCAGAACAGTCGTCTTATAATATTTTAGTATTTATTAAAGATGCATATAAGTTTATAAAACCTCAAAAATAAACTATTTTGATAATAGTACCATTGCATAACTGTTGTATTTTCCTCAAACATTTTTCTTTTAATAAAAATTGTTATTAATATCATAAAAATACTTATTTGCAATTAGATGTTTTGTTAAGGCATAATATATGGGCACCTATGTTTACAAAGAAGGCCTTATAGAAGTTTGGAGAGAAATTGATCTTATGATCATTTTACCTCAATTTTAATATGAAAATAGTGTGGTACTACCTATATTTTAAAATTATGAAATTGACTTTTGTTGCAGCAAGGAAAAAGTAGTCACATGAGCAGTTCAATATCCATGACATACAAGGCAAATTTACTATTACAGACTAATGTGTTACCAACTTTGCCCATCAACATGGGGTATGCTCATTTATTAGGGTTACTTTGTCGGGGGGGGGGCTTGCAATTCCATTAGTGTACTGCTTGTGTCACTTGTGTTTCCATGTGGAACTTACTTCTCCCTTCTCCAAATCTCTCCCAATGGAGCCATCCTTTCAGGACCTCAATTTCCCAAGACTTGGTTTCTAACTGCAACTGAGTGGAGCAGATCTATCAGCACTCTCAACTGGCCCCTTATACGTCCCTGAACTCAGCAGGCTGGGTTACACAGCACTTCTCTGCTGCCACCCTTATGTGCCCCTGTACTGCACCAGATTAGACTGGAGTATGCATCTGAGCAGGCTGGGTCAAAGCAGCTCTTTCAGCTGTCCCCCTTATATGCCACAGATTCAACATGCTGGTAACTCCTTAATGAGAAAACCTTACAAGGAATTGGGTATCACAGGGATCTTTGGCTAGGTAAAAGGAGCGTTGCTGCAGAGCAATATAGGGAGGTCAAGAATACAGAGGAAGTCCGGCAGCCAGCTTGATTAGGAAAGTTGCTTTATTGCCAGGTACATAAAATTTATGAATAATTATAAAAGGAAAGAAAAATACCAGAACAGTTACAATATTATATAATCATACAAAAAGAGGGAAATGATCAAACAGCTATAATATTAGCTAGGTTCAATTATAGTATTGGGGAAAACTAGCCCAAGTGGATTTCAAAAGATCAGGTTTAGAGAGTTATAGCTGGACTAAGAGAAAAAAGAGAGAAGCAAGGGTGGAGGGGGTTGTCACACCTCTCAGTGCAGCTCAAAGGTATCCAGGAATCAGGCTGTTCAGCTTATGGTCTGGAGTGCTGGAGGCAGGCAGAGCTGCCAACACAATGTGCAAGGAGAAGGTGAAGTCCCAGTGGATCTGATGCAACTGGTAGGTTCAGGCAACAGATCAAGCACCAGAACAGATTCAGAACTAATTAACTCTCTTGTGGAACTTGTGTAGGGATTTTTGTAGGGAAGAAACAATGGTTCAAGGCAGAACACTAGGGTTGTTTTGGGGTAAATAAGGACTTAAGGAAGTATACCAGAGGTTTTGTTTAGATGGACAATAGGAGCTGATTATTCCTGGTGATGGCTGGCATTCCTCTGAGGGAGCTTACAGTGCAATCAGGAAGATTCATTATGTTGGATATCAGTTGAAAGCCTATTACTAGAATTGGTCTGAAAACTGCTGGGCTGGGCGTGTGCAGGCATGAATTCATTTGAGCAGTGATCCCCCATCATTCAGTGCTTCTCTGCTTTGCCAGTCCCAGAGTTCAGTGCAACTCCTGCCTTGGAGTTTGGTTCGCCATTCACTATGCTAATTCTGGTTCCATCCTTGATGCAAATGAAGTTTCTGCTGTCCATTCAGTGTGCTAATGGTTCACAGCTTCCATGTAGATGAGGCTAGAGGAGTTGGCCTAATTCCAGCACCCTTGTTCAAAGGGGTTTTAGGTGTGTCTCCCACTGCCTTTCATTGTTTCAGGTTTATGGTTCAAGCAGAGGCTTAAGATGAATGGGGGGGGGGGTGTCTCAGTGGCTGGGTACTATGCCCTGATTCTCCAAATACACAGAGCTACCAAATAACAAATGGTGCCCATATTCTTTATAACTACTGACAAGAAGATACTGAGCTAAAATTATTCAGGCAATTCATTTTTAGAAAATAGGGAAGTAAACCAAAGATTTGAACCTTTAAATAAACAAGTTTTTATCTTTTTATTAAAAAATAAGAATTGATTAAATATCATATTATTTGTCAATTTTGTTGTATTAATTTAATGCACTTACTTATTTTAAAACTTCAACCAGTTTGTGGCTTTATGTCATCTATGATGGCAATTCCTACAGAGGACTGCTCATCTACTTATCAGATCAGCGGTCAGAGTCACCAAGGTTATCAGATGCAGATAGTGCTACATGCTTGCCCCTTGTGCATGTGCTGTCCCAGCTCGGTGCAAATAACTGAGATAGCAATCATGGCCAAATGAACTGACAGGACCACAGATCTGTTGAACACCAAAGACACCCAACCAGGTTTATTTCAGGGTAGCCTAATAATAAGTGACCTGTATCTTCCATGTACACATAAAATATGTGTGCTCTCATTGCAGTGGAACTACTCTGTTAACTGCAGGACTCTCCCATATCATCTATTATGGAAAAGCTGGTTCCCTCTGATGCCCATTTTTATACACTGTTCTGGGTAGTAATATTCTGTCATGTTTGATGCAGGTAATTGCCTTTTCTTTGGTGTAAGCCAATATTACTTACACCCTTATGCTGCATGGTTAGGACAAAACAACTCTATTCATTATTTCAAAAAGATATTTTCATCCACTAAAATGTCATTTGAGGGGGCCAGATTTTCCCTGTTATCTCTATTAGGATACCTTTTTACCTTCTATCTCTAATATGGATTTTTTTTTGTAGTTTTTACACTTAATACTATTTGGAAATATGTATGTGTTTCCAGTGTCAGTTTGTTTCTTGCCAGTTACGGTGAGCTTGTAAGTTCATAGTCTGATGTGTGCTCACTTGGCTTGGATCAAACATGGCCATGCATTCAGCTCAGGGCTCTGTCTTGGCCTGCTTCACTATGCTTCAGGCCTTATATTTGCCTGTTGTGCTAGGCATCACACTTCAGGCTCTTTAATTCCGATTCTTAGTACTGTCATCTCCAGTGTTTTAACCAGAACTGTCTAAGAATCCTTTCTCATGGTGCAAATTCACCATCTGTTTGCTTCCTTGTTGGAGGATGTTGGGATGTCTCTTAGCCCCCAGGTGCACCCAGCAGGTCTTTGATCATCATCTCAATGTATCCACACCACCTTTGTTGACCTCTTCTGTTAGTTTCCTTGTTAAATTTCTACCAATGCTCCCATAAACTCACTTGGCATGTCTACATTGAAAAGTTTTGGTTTTTTGAAATAAGAAGGCTTATTTCAAAAATAAAGCTTTTTCATGTCCATGCAGAAATTTAATTATTTCAAAATAAGCACTTTGGTATTTCAAATGGCAAAGCAATTTTTTGAAATGACCAACCCTGCTTTTATTTTGATAAAGAAAGTCTTTTGAAATAATTATTTCAAAAAAAGCCATTCCAAGCTGCAGAATTGGCTTTTTTTGAAATAATGGGAAGGAATTCCTTGAGAGGGCTGCATTCTGCCAGGGGAGGGATACCCTGAACAGGGATGCCTTCCCCATGAGGGGAGAGATTCCCCAGTGGGGCTCTGTTCCCCACAAGTGGAGGGAACCCCCAGTAGACTAGTTTCCACAACAGGGGAGAAATTCCCCAGCAGTCTGGTTTCCCTGCAGGGGACAGGGAACTCTCAGTGGAGCTACTCCCCCCCCCAAGGCATGCCAATCTGACATGCCCAGACCCTCCATTCAGCCGAGGAGGCTACGACCGGGCTCGGGGTCAGATCGGGCTTTAAGTTGCTTGCAGCTCCCCACAAGCAGCTCAGAGCCTGATCTGGCTCCTAGCCCATTCATAGCCTACCCTCCAGCCTCAACAGAGGGGCTGGGTTGTCATATCAGAGTTTGTCTCAACAGAGCCTCCCTTTGACTGACCTGTTGTAATCACAGACCATAGTTTTCAGGATATCCACATAACTCCTCTCCTATTTTCCACACACATCTTGCCATGATTAAGACAATGAGTTGGATGCAGGCTTTCATGTGACATTATGGGGATGGGAGGGGTCTCTGTACCCTTCTGTTATTCTGTGTATCTACAGGTCCCAAGGTCACTCAGAAGAGAGTTTTAAAGACATTAGTTAGACACTAGTTAGAATAAAGTGTTTAACTCCAAAGGAGGGTAGTCTGTTTTGGCCATTGGCAGAAAACAATAGAGACTGAGGAGCTAGGAAGAGATTCCACTAGGTGGTTCCTGCCCCACACTGAAGAGCACCCACCCCTTCCCAGGTCCCTGACAATCTGATCTTCCCCACATCAATCACCCTTGTGTCCCACCCGGATACAAAGTGGCGGGACCTTATTCCACCTAGAGAGGGCGAGGACCCCCGGTGGGCCAGCCTGTATGTCCCTCTCACTCCAAGGCCCGCCGCGGACATCAGTTGGCGGCTCCTACATGGAGCCGTGAGCATGGGCATGTACTTGGCGCGGTTCATCCCTTGTCCCGACACCTGCCCCTTTTGCGGTGCAAGGGAGACCCTGGCGCATGTCTATCGAGACTGTGCCAGGTTGCAGCCCCTCTTCCGGCTCCTCCAGAACCTCCTCTTGAGGTTCTGGCTGCACTTCTCCCCACACACATTCCTTTATTCACTTCCCATCCACAGCCCCATGAAGTCGCGGGACCTCCTCGCCAGTCTCCTCCTGGCCTACGCTAAAGAGGCCATCTATAAGACCAGGGAGAGGAGGCTGGCTGAGGGAGGGGCCTGCGACTGTGGAGCCTATTTCTGGTCCCTTGTCCATGCACGTATCCGGGCAGAGTTCCTCTGGGTGGCGTCCGCTGGCTCCCTTGACACCATTCGGGAGCAGTGGGCGCTGTCCAGGGTTCTCTGCTCGGTGACCCCTTCCGAAACCCTTGTTATAAACTTGTGACCCTCACACCCGTCCCTGTTATTTCTTGATTTGTCCCCTGAAATCATTTGAAAATCAGTTCAGTGCCATCACCCCATAGGCTGGGGGAGGGGTTCTAGAAGTGGGTGGGCTTATGCCCACCCACCGCCTCAATTTTCAATAGGTTCTTCAGCAAGGGGATCTCCTTCATCTCCTTCTCAAGGCTTCTCCTTCTCCTTTGCCTCCCATCTCAAACTTCTCTGTTTGCAGTCCCCCATTCTCAAGCTCCTTCCTTTTTCCCTTGCTTGAAGATGGGCACTACATTTGCCTTTTTCCAATCATATGGAACTTCCCCATTTGCCGTGAGTTTTCAGAGATAATGACTAGCAGCTCTTCAATCACATCAATTCTGATGATCCACTGTAGCCAACAACCAGACATTTGGACAGAGGTCCAAGCAAGAATGATAATCAGAGGGATAATGAACCATCTAAATTATAGAGTAAAAAAAGTTAGTTTAGTCTAGAGATACATGTGGTAGTGTATTCTATAGAGATTTTGGATGAATACACTCACCCCCTTCCTTGATAACCTGGTGTTGAGAGTAAGGGCCAGTTCCACCCCAGTGTTTTGATGTCCCAGTTCCACAATTCCAAAGAGGGAGACAGAGATCTAAGGAGCTGCTCATGAGGTAAAGAAAGGTTATATCAACAGAACAAAGATAACGCATAACATAAGGCACAAACACATTTCTTCTTAGCAGGGTGAGCTGCCTCTTATATCCTGATCACTGCCGTGCCCTCCTTCCATGTCCAAACTTTGATAGCTCACAAACAAAATATCATAGTACACATATGCTATAAAACTTGCAGATTGAAAGTAATGACATACCTATATCCTTTCCAAACAATTCACTCATCCTCACCTCTGTTATGTCATGGAATCATAGGCTATGTCTACACGGGGAGTGCTTGTTTCGAAACAACACGTTTCGAAACAAGCTGTTTCGAAATAATATGTTATTTCGAAACAACTTATTTCGCTGGACAAAAACCATGTCCGCGAAATAAGGGAGTGAAATAGCAGGTCCACAGTGTGGACCTGCTATTTCGCCTGGGGAGGGGACTGCAGGCACCCACAGGGTGCAGTGCAGAGGGGCACTGCATCCCAAGGGTGCCTGCAGAGGGCTGCAGGCACCGGCGGAGTCAGGCGCAGGGCTGCGCCTCACTCCGCCAGTACCTGCAAGGGACTGCAGGCACCGCGCCTCACCTGGGGGTGCCTGCAGCCCCCTGCAAGCACCCGCCAGGAGCGGGCAGCGGGGCACTTCACCCCAGGGGCTTTAAAGCCCCTGCTGCCCCCCAACCTGGAGGCGCAGCCCCGGGGC
>ML682134.1:3122469-3186154 GCA_007922195.1 Podocnemis expansa
ACCGGCAGCGTGCGGCGCAGCCCCGCGCCCCTCCCCACAGCCCGTGTACACCCCTCAGCACCCTGGCCAGGGTGCTGAGGGGTCAGCCCTGCTTAGCACCCTGGGAGGAGGGGCACATGTTGTCTCGGAACACTTTGTTCTGAAACAACATGTCCGAACAGGGCTGTTTCGAAACCTCTGTTTCGAAACAACTCTGTTTCGACAGGTAACGAGGTTTAAGTTATTTCGCAAAGACCACGGCCATTTCGAAAGAAGCGGTTTGCTTCTTTCGAAATGGCCGTGCGTCGTGTGGCCATGGCACTCCTTATTTGAAAACAACCTCTGTTGTTTCGAAATAAGGAGTGTGTGTGGACATACCCATAGGAGAAGAGGTTGGAAGGGAACTCAAGTCATTTAGTCCAACCCCTGGTCAAAGCAGGGCCATGCCTAACTAAGAATTTAGTGGCACACATTTTAACAACTGCTTGCATTTAAAGTAGCATTAAAAATAAATTAAAATTGAATCAAATTCAATTCAAAGGTAAACAAAATAAAATTAAATCAAAATTAATGTTAAATACAGCTCTGTGCAAATAGTTTGAGTATCAATTTTTTATATAGTTGAGATGTATTTAGGAATAAAGATGGAAACATGTTGAAATTGTTTGATTAGCTGTAACATTTTGCAGCATAATCAGACATAGTATAGATTTTATACTATTTACCATTTTCCCATCACATTTTTATAACTATATTTCAATATTTAATAAATATGCACATTATAAAAATCCAGACAAGAAACTGATATTTAGCTAATATTACTTCTGCATTCTGTTATGATTTCCCTTACGTTTTTCCCTTTGAATAAAAATGTTCAAAATATAAAGAAAAAAATTATTTGCAATTGCATTAGTTGTTGAGGCAAAAGATGTATATAATACGTTCATAAATTAGGCCTCTTACAAAAAAATAGATATTTGATATTATACAGGACTAAAGATATAAAGACAGAAAAAAATTACAATTAAAAACAAATAGTGCCAGGCATATTTATAATTACACAAGATAAGGTATTAAGATAAAAAATGATTAAGGCAGTGCATCTTGGAAAATAGAGAAGTAAACGAAAGAGTTAAATGTTTAAATAAGCAAGTTATTACATTTTTATTTTAAAAAAGCAAGAACAAATTGATCAAAACAATTCATATCCAGTCATTTGTCAAATCTACAGTATTAATTTAGTACTTTAAGGCTTTAAATTTATTGTAAAGCTTTAATATTTGGAATATTTTAAAGATTAGTCAGTGGCTAGGATTGGAAGCACAGTCAGCATTTCTGTTTCTTAACAACCATATCTTCAAGAAAGTTAGGAATATCTTCTGCTGTTGCATTCTTGACATATTAAAATAATTTACTTGACTTTTTAAAAGTCAAGCTTTTACCTAGTTTATATTATTAGCTCTGAGAGAGTCAAGTGGATGGTTTAAAGTGGTGGGGACCTTATACTGCTGATTTTTATCCTGGCTCTGAGAGGACAGTGAGGGTCATCAAATGTTCTTGAGTGTATGTTGATTTTGGATCCATGCCAGCTGCACTGCAGGAGTGCCCTTGATTGTTTTAGTTAACTGTTTCTGGGCAACTCAATATGAATTAATGAATTAATTCTCTACAGGTTAAATTGCTTCTCTCGGATTTTCCTTTTGAAATTCCTTCCTATCCATTGACTTGTGACCAAGTCTTAGTTCCTGTCTTCTAATGTGCTCTGTGTAGTTTTCCCTTTTTCAGCACCATAATGCTTTGTTTTGGCACCCTGGGTGTGTTCTGCCGGAACGGGTCCCTAGCACTTAGCAGTGCTTGGGGCCAGCACCACAAAATGTGCCTTTTATTGTTGGCTACTTCCCCCTTCTGGGCACTTCTTCTGCTCTGACGGGCACCAGGCTAGGTCACAGTTTAAGTTACATGAGACATTGTTTTTTATCATATGGTGAGGGTTGCAATGTAGTGGCCTCCATTTCATTTTTCAGTTTTGCTAGGGCCATCTTCTTCCACTTCTGTTTCCATTCATCAGGCAAAGGTGGCTTTTGTGGCAAGCAAAGCAGGTTACCACCAAGGGCCCCCAGCAGTATGGGGGGGGGGCCATAGCGGTCACCTGCTCCATTTTCCTCCTACCCTTGCTCCCATAGGAGAGTGGGGGACTGCGGACCACCATGGCCGCAAGCTCCACTGCCCACTTGGCCTCCCCACAGCAACTGCTGAGCTGCCAGCCTAGCCTACCTCCAGCTGGCTGCACCTCCCCAGAGGGCGGAGAGGACCGGTGCTGAGCTGCAGCTTGCAGGGACGGGTCCCTGGAGTGGCCCACTCCAAGCATTTTGGGCCATTTTGTCCCTGGCTCCCCCAGGCCTGAATGGGCCTGATCCAGGGCCTGGGGGAGGAATCAGGGATGAAGCTCCCCAAACTCTTTGGAGTGGTCCACTCTGGGTTCCTGCCCCAGCATGCCACTGCTCAGCGCTGGCCCTCCCTGCCCCCTTGGAGAAGTGTAGCCAGCCAGAGGTAGGCTGGGCTAGCTGCTCTGCCTTAACTGTGGGGAGGCTGGGCGGGCAGGTGGGCAAAGCAGCCTCTGGCCCCAATGGTCCATGGACCCCCCCCACTCCCCATTCCCCCATGGGAGTTGGAAGTTGGGGCGGTTAGGGTGGGAGGGGATACTGGGGCCCCATTGAAGGTGGCAGTTGGGGGCCTATTGAGGGCTCCATAAAGGGACCCCAGCTAGGGCCTTCAGTTGCCAGAAGCCACCTCTGGGCATAGGGGCACTACATGAACCCTGCTGTAGACTGCATATGTTTATAATGGGGATCAGCACTTCTCTTTTTTTCAAGTTTTGTATAGCTTTTTCCCATGCTTTATTTTGTTCCTGTATTTTCATGTCTCTTAACTGCTTTTTTTTACCTTCAAGGAGAGTGGGAACATTCCAGCACTGAAGTGATCAGAACTTTTGCCTTCATGGTGCTTCCTTCCTATATCTAAAGCAATTCCTGCTACCTGGAGCCTGACTTCAGGGAAGCAACTTGTTTACTCAGCAGATCATTGAGATTCAGATACAACATTTCCATGCCCACTGCACTGTCCCTCAGGCCATGAAGTGCAGTGTTTGGCCTCTCTGACCTCACCCCCCTCTGTTGCCCGGAAAGGAGCAAAGGGCGGGTTCTCACCCACCACTGAAAAGCGTTGTGGTTAACCACAAGTTCCCACTGCAATGGATGAGGAGAGATCTGAGCATGCTGCATCAGCGGGGGAACACATGTCCACTCTCCCACTCCAGTGCAACTGTATGTGGAGACAGAAGTTGCACAGCCCCAGATCCAGCTGTGTGGGATGCAAGGATCACTGTGAGCTGTGCAAGGATCTGAACAGAGGAGGAAGCCCAGCTGTGTAGGGCCACACACTTCCCTCAGTCCCCATAGGAAGATCTCCAGACAGCCACATGTTCCTCCTATCCCATCACCACCCAACTGTGCCTATAACATCCCATCCCCTGGGCTGTTTGTGATGCATCTTCTCCATCCTTGATCTGGTGACAAAGATTCTTCTACTGCTGCAGCTCCCTGTGACTGTTCTCCTGCCTCCCCGGGCTTGGGTGGATGAGTTGGGGACTTTATAGGCAGGAGAGCCTACGTGTGGCTCAGTGAATGAGAAATAGGGCTGCTTCCCCATTGCAGCAATTCTTGGGGGTTATAAAGAAAAGGGCAAGTGTTTGCAGGCTGGTGGGGAGGAGATCAGTTTACACAGACCCCTCTGGGGGGTCCTGCTTCCATTATGAAGCTTCCCATAGAGGAACATCAGCCACAGACTGTGCATATGTGTGTGCACAGGGAACTGCCTTCTACTGCTGCTGGCCAACAGTCTCACCCCTTCCACTCAAGGATTGTATTGCAGTGGGGTAGTAGAACGCCTCACCATTCTCCCAGCTGACCCCCAGACCTGAGAGATGATTACATCAGCATTTTTGGTACCCTACCCATAGTTCCAGCCCTGTGTGGAGACCACATCTCCCCTTCAGTAACCAGCCCAAGGATGCTCCTTGAAATCTAGGCCAGGACCACTGTGCATATTTAGTTTGATCTGCATTTTACAGACCAGAGAACCTCAATCATTAGCACCTCTTCTAGACCCCTTACCTATGACTGGGTTACTAAACTTCTCAAATCATGGTTTAAAGCTGTCAAGTTACAGAGAATCCACCATTTACTCAAATTTATTCCTGCAAGTGACACAGGCCCATGGTTAAGAGAAAGGTGAAAAACCCGCTAGGGCCTCTGACAATCAGCTAAACCCTAAGCATGTGAGCAAGAGACACTAGCTGGACGTGAGGGAAAGAATTCTCTGTCCCCTCACATGACCTATCTCTGGCTTTTGTTGATATTCTCTTCTCTTTGTCCAGTATAAGCTACAAGTCATCAAAGGCTGTCCTCTTACCATTCCCTCCATAACCTTATCAAGCACAATTCTGATCTAATCAATCAAAAGTCAGCTAGATTCCATGCCCTCCTCCCCACATTTTTTTTCCTTTGAAGGTTGTTCCAGAACTTCACTTCTCTAACATTTTGAAATCTTTATCTAATTAAAGTGTAAACTTTCTGATGGCCAGTGTATATCCATTAGTTCTTGTGTCCACATTGGCATCAAACATAAGTAATTCCCATTCCTCCTTGATATTCATTCTTCTCTTTTATTTACAGAGAACAATCATATCTTCTCTGAGCCCTTTTTTGGTTAGGCTAAAGAGGCCAAGCTCCTGGAGTCTCCTCTCCTAAGGCAGGTTTTCTATTCCTTAGAACTCTCTAGTTACCCTTCTCTGCACCTGTTCCAATCTGAATTCATCTTTCTAAAGCATGGGAGACCAGGACAGCAGGCAATATTGCAGAGGAGATCTGAACAATGCCTTGTATAATGGTACTATTACCTCCCTGTCTGTACTGGAAAGATGCTGCCTTACTCATCCTAGGACCATATTAGCTTGTTTCATAGCCGTATCACCTTAGTGACACATAGTCACCCAGTACACCCATACCTTTCTCCTCCTGTCTCTTCCAACTCATGCATTCCCAGCTTGCAGCAAAAATTATTGATTTTAGTCCCTAAATGCCCAAGTTTTTACTTGTCAATATAAAATTTTTATCCCTCTCCCTTTCCCTAACCACACCTCCCCACTCTCTCCCTCATTCTGCAAGGTACCTCTTCTATCTATCTCTCCCTTCTATCTGTCCTCACATCACTCTCCATCCAGCCCTCTCCCAGTGGTGTTACCCAGTTCTGCAATATCACTACTATATTGCTGCCTTCCCTTCCACCATGCTGACTTGCTGTTCTCCCCCGTCCCGTGTCCGCTGATGTCAATAGAGTTAGGGGTAAGCATCACTTTGCTGCTCTGGAGGTTTAATCCCCTCCCCCCGAGCCTTTGCAACTGATTACTGCAGTCATAGACAACTGGACTGGTTAGTTCAAAGCCATCTGGAGGACGGAGGTGTTGAAATCCAATCAGCTTTCAGTGGGCCCTGGAGCCCTAATGCCTTGACCTATTTTAAAACTTCCAGCCCAGTCTGTCAAGTGCCAGTGCTCCAGGAAAACTTGGCACCCTGCATATCCCAGTATGGGGGCTTGTGGTCAGACTCTCACAAACCCAAACATAGCGGGCCCCCAAGCATACACTGTATGGCCAGGAGCAGCTATATGCTAGTAACCCTCAGCCCTTGCACAGTGCAATGAGCACAACTTCTTAGGGATCTAACCACTCACTGCACATCTACCTACCATTTAAGGGTGGGTGGAAGATGGAGCTGGAGCCTTTCCTCACTAGGCAGTGCCAGCTCCTATACCTAATAGGGAAAAGCTTGTAATTCCAACAAGCTTTATATGCTGGATTAGGTTCCCTAAGGGAGTCTGTGAAACAGAGGCAGCTTTTGGGATAAGCAAAGCAAGTGGTTGCTTGGGGGCCCATAGTGGCTGCCTGCTTTACTTACCCCTGTGCTCACAGGGTGGTGGGGGATGGCAGACCACCAGGGCCAGTAGCTTTGCTGCCTGCCTCCCTGCTCAGCCTCTCTTCAGTGGGGGCAGAGCAGTGCTGCCTGCTTAGCCCCAGCCAGCTGCACCTCCCCAGAGGGAGGGAGGAGAGTAGCCAGCATGGTGATGCAGCTTGCCAAAAGTGGGGCCCCCTGGAGTGGCCTGCTCCAAAGAGTTCTGGCCACTTCCAGGCCTGTAGTGGCTGGGGTTGAAGTGGCCCAAACTCTTCAGAGTGGGACACTCCAGTGGGCCCCACTCCTGGCAAGCCTTAGTGCCACGCTGGTCACTGTCCTTCCTCCTCCTGCGGAGGTGCAGCTGGCTGGGGGTAGGCAGGGAGTGCTGTTCCACCCCTGCTGGAAAAAGGCTGGGCAGGCTGGTGGGTGGCAAAGCTGCTGGACCTGATGGTCTGCAGCTCCCCACTCCCTCCCATGGGTGGTTATGGGGGCCCTGAGCCCTGGTGAGGGCAGCATTGGGGGCCTATAGGGGGCCTCACAAAGAGCCTTTGCCTAGGGCCTCCAATTGCCTAAGGTCGCCTTTGCTGTGAAATCCCAAATACTGTAGGTTGTTAAGACCCAGTTGGCCAAATCCCTGTCAGGAAGGATCTGGGTCCCACCTCCAAGCAGGGAGCTGGACTAGGGGAACTCTCAAAGTCTTTTGAGACTGATATTTCCACAGTTTTATGCTATGAAATATCTTCTCAGAAGAAATCCTCTGAGCAAGTCTTCTCTCCACTGCCTGTTTTCTGTCGCCAGCCATACATAGGCCAGGGAGATATGAAACATCACCCCCAGGAAACATAGCTGCTCTTGAAAAGTTCACTATCATAGGTGCAGCGAAGACTGAAACATCTGGGCAGCCAAGATCACATACCACCCCCAACAGGGTGCTGTTGCCTCTTTATATGAGCTAATCTGCTAGGGAGCAGGCCCAGGAGAACACAACCCCAGAAATGCTGTCTGTTTATGGCTTTCCCCAATGCCTGTCACTATCGTATCTAACCTTCCTGCCAGCTGCCAGTTAGTTCCCTCTATCTGCAGACTCCCAATGTCTCCGAAAATTTCTCCTGGGATCTCATTAGTAGCCTCTGGGGCCATATTCCCTGATCATATGTCTGGTTATGTTTGCTGGGAAGGAAGTAGGGAGCTGAGACAAGCCAGCAGGTAACTCAATGTCGGCTGCACTTCCAAACAACTGAGCTGCTGGGGCAGAGAACCAGGGCAAACTCTAGATAATCCCAGAGTCAGATGTGCTGGGCTCCTGGTTCTCCCTCCTGATGTTCTGGTGGATGAAACACCCAGTCCCTGAGAGACTTTCTCCTGGGCTCCTTTCTCCAGAGAGAAATTGTTTTCCAGTCCTTGGCACTCTCTCATGCTGCCCTTAAATGTGAGCACTATCTGAGGCCGTTTTCTGTGAGCTTCTCCCAGACCCCAGCTCCCCACAAGGGGAGGGCAAATGTGTCCTGTGGTTTGTCACTAGTTCTATAAATCTGCCAGGGTTGAGAAACAAGTACTATCATTTTCCCCAGACAGTGGTGATGCTGCTCTTCATCCTGCTGCCTGCTGTCTTTCTTCTGCCCCCTGAGACTGAGGCTGGTGAGTATAGGGGAACTGGGAGCTCTCTGGACTCTTGGTGAATCCCTGCTCCACCCTAGAGTCAGATGCTTCTGCCAGGGAGATAGCTGCCTCCTCAGACCCAGATGCAAAATTTTTGGAGTTGGGAGTGAGTGAGTGAGCCTGGGTTGTAGAGCTGATACTAAGATAAAACTCCTGAGACACAGATGGAGATTGAAGACAGGCAAGAGACTCAGGAGATCTTAATTGGATACCAGGCATTTGGGATGGAAGTTTGGTGTAGTGGTTAGAGCAGTGGTAAACTGTGAACCATGATTCCTTTTGTTCTAATCCGAGCTCCGAAGGGGAAAGATGTTTAGTGATTAGTGTGGTGTGGGCAGCTGGAGTCAGGATTCCTAGGTTCTATCTCCTTTTTTGTGCTGGTATTTTAAATTGAAGTTTAGAGAAGGGATGGTGTAGCACTGTACTCAAAGAGTGTAGACAGGGCAGCATGATTTTGGTCAGGTCTGTCCAGTGCCTGGCAAAATGGGGACCATATAAAAATAACAGCAACAGATTTTCAAATCTGCCTCATTGATTTGGAAGCCAAACCAATATCCATTGGTGATCTTTGAAAATGGTCAGGTCTGACCTACTCATGAACTTGCAGTGGTTTAACAAAACTACTTTTAAACCACATCTGTTATTCAGCTACTTCAGCTCCACATGTGGTTGCTCTGATTATAGATTCATAGAAGATAAGAGTTGTCAGGGTGGAATATCAGAAGGTTACCTGTGTCAAGACTGTTTTCCAAATCTGGCAGTCTGAGTGGCGAAAACTCTCCAAGTCCAAATTGCCTGGCCTTGGAGTGGTATTGCTGCCACCACCCAAATGCATAAACTCCTTGAAAACCCAGGAAGGTGCACTTTGAATTGCTTCCTGTGAGGTACCCTCAATCACTTTTATCCCCACCTCAGGAAAGCGATTGAACCCCAGCTGTGATATCAGCTGAACTGGGACAGAAACCCATTTAGTAGTTGGCTGTGCCGTCTGGGGCACATGGACACAAAACCTCTTGCCTTTTAGGACTCAGAACCAGTGCTTATTTTAAGCGAGTAAATTCTTTAATGAAGAGGAATGGCTAAGAAACACAGAGTTGTTTCTCTGGGATTTAACTTGTGTTGTTACAGGATAGCAATGTTCCCTCTAAGCTGCACCAGTGAGCAGTAGCTCAGCTGCCACCACTCACTGGCGCAGCAAGCCCTGACCCCAGCACAGGTCTAGCAGCCACAAGCCATGCCTGGTCCCGGAGACATTTCTCCTGGGCACCAGGAAGCCTGGGGTGGGGCTGGCAGGGAGTAGAAGCAGAAGCGGAGGACCCAGGGGATCGGGGCTGGTGGGGAGCGGAGTATCGGGCTGGCAGGGAGCAGAGGAACTGGGTGATCGGGGCTGGCGGGGAGCGGAGGATCGGGGCTGGCAGGGAGTGGAGGAGCTGGGCGATCGGGGCTGGTGGGGAGCGGAGGATTGGGGCTGGCGGGGAGCGGAGAAGCTGGGCAATTGGGGCTGGTGGGGAGTGGAGGAGCCGGGCGATCAGGGCTGGAGGGGAGCGGAGGTGGGGGAGTGGAGTAGCCAGGGTGGGGGCTCCCATGCTCGGGGCAGATTAGAAGTGGGGGAAAGCTCATGCCATGCGGGGGGGAGGGGAGGGGAGTGCTGATGTGTAAGGAAACATATTGTTTCCTTTTCAAGTCATTGCTGCCACATAGATCAGTGATTCCCAATGTTTACTCTGCCATTGCAGTGGCACTTCTTGGTACCTTTAATTCATTTGAGGCACACTGCCGTATAGTTTCCAAATGAAGCCATATATTTTCATGAGACAATCCAGCGCTCTTTGAGTAGTTTTTCAAAAAAAAATCTGTGGCACACCTGTGTGCTGTGGCACACTGGTTGGGAAACAGTGAGATAAGTAGACACAACACACACATTCCACCAAAGATTCAGAATAAACACAGCAAACTGTATAGAACTTTGTTACTTTATTAACACACAGCATTTTTACAGCACTTGCCATCCCAAGATCTCTCAATGGCTTATTATACTAGGTATTCACACATGCTTGGCTCTGTGGTATCCAAGAGGCACATCCCACCTGTGCTCACATTTAAGTGAATGGCCCTGACTATACATTATAGGCAAACTGCATGTCTCCCATTTTGATATCTTTACCAAGTGCCATAAACAATGGCTTTAGGAGGAGGTGTCCCCTCCATGTATTTTTAGCACAGCTATGTTTTCAGTTGGAAGCTGGTAAAGGAAAATTCAAAGCAGGCAGACAAGAACAACACAAAACTGGGAGATGGGGATTGTAGCAGAAGGAGAAGGCAGCCTGATCTAACTTTTTAAGTAAAGTGGAAAAACTGTCATTGAGCTTAATTAACATCAACTCATGTAATATATAGGCCTAAATCAGGGTGACTTCATTTAGCTCAGTGAGTGAGATCTAGTCAGAATAGGCACATTAATTAGGAGTCTGTAAAAAAAACCAAACAGATTCTTGGCTATTGGTGATCATCAGCTCTTACCTGTGCAATTTCTCACACATTTGCTCATATATTTTCCCATCTTCTAAAGGTGAGCTGAGATTACAGACAACCAAAAAAATCAGAAGCTGTCCCACAAAGCAGCTTCACAAATTCATAACACAAAATGACAACGCGTACAGCCAACAGTTTGTTGCAAGACGATTGCAGTGATGTCAAGAAATATAAAGGTATTGGAAGTTTTAAGATGGCATGGCTAAATGAATTAATTGCAACTGAGACTATGGAATTTGGAGAGGTGCAGCATGTCAAATTGGGTCAGCTATTTTCTTACTCTGAGGACAATGGCATATTATGCTTGTCATGTACAGAAGCCAAGACAAGCTGTGATTTTGCTAAAGGAAAGACATGGAGTTAATGGAAGATTGACAATTTGAAGAAGCATCTCAATCAGAAAATCTGTACAATGTTCCCTCTCTAAGCTGGTGATGCAACGGAGCAAGTTATGGATGCACTTGGGGAGCCGATGGGCAGTGGCACAGGGACCCGGCCCAGGCCCGGGAACTTGCTCAGCTGCATCCATATGTTGCTTGGCTGCATCACCGGCTTAGAGGGAACATTGCAGGATAGGGGGTGGAGGTACATGTGGTCAGCACTGAGGAATCCAAAAAAAGAGCCAACTCAAGGAAATAGCCCGACTATATTTAGTTAAACATTCCCTTTTCTACTCATGCATGGTCAGTTACAGACTTGAGCCTATCTTTGGCATGGATGTTGCTCGACCCTTCATGGATGTTGCTGGTCTCCTCCTGATTCTTCCAGGAAACCTGCTACCACCAAACAGAAAACAAGGAGGGCTGCTCCTCCAAGTCAACAATCTGTACTTGTTTCTATTGGCTTTTCTGGTCCTGACTGGCCAGAATGGTAATCATTTCCTCCCCAAGGTTACTACATCCTAGTCAAAACCTCCACTCAAAGCAAGATTGACCAGGAGGGCCCTTGGCCCATGAAAAGACCCAGGGCTTGGGTGCCAGGACTTGGGGCTTGAGCACTGTAAACATACCGCCCAATGGATCTGGGTCTCTGGCACTAGGACTCGGGGCTCAAGCCCCATAAACTTGGCACCAGTGATGTCCCTGGGACTAACCCCAACTAAATCATCCCATTCAGGGCTTTGACAACCTGGGCCTTAAAAGCTTTTAAAAGAAATTTCGCCATCTTCCTAGGTAACTCATTCCAGTGCTTCATCACCTTTTTAGGGAAAAACCTTTTCCTACTATCCATCCTAGACATTCTCCACTGCAGCTTCAGACCATTGTTCTTAATTGTGTCACCTACCATCACTGAGAACAGCCTAACTCCATCCTCCCTGGAACCCTTTTTCAGGTACTTAAAGACTGTTCTCAAATGCCCTTCCTTTTTTCTCTTCTGCAAACTAAATAAGCCCAGTTCCCTCAGCCTCTCCTCATAAGTCATACGCTCCAGCTCTCTAATCATTTTCATTTCATTCTGCTGGACTCTTTATGGTTTGTCAAAATCCCTGCTGTATTGGGAGGAAGGGAACTGGACACAGTACTCCAAATGCACCTTCACCAGGGCAGAGGGCAAGAATCACTTCCCTCCATCTGCTGGCAAAGCTGCTATTAATGCAGCCTAATATGCTGTTCATCTTGTTGGCAATAAAGGAACTCTATTGGCTCATCTCCAGCTTCTTGTCCACTGTAACAGCCAGGTCTTTTTCTGCAGATATGCTGCCTAGCCAGCTAGTCCACAGTCTGTAGCAGTGCATGGGATTCTTCCATCCCAAGTGCAGGACTTTGCACTTGTCCTTGTTGCACCTCATCAGATACTTTTTGGCCCAACCCGTCAGTTTCTCCAAATCACCTTGTATTGTATTGTGACCCTCAACAGTTTCTACCACTGCCCCCAACTTTGTATCACTTGCAAGCTTAGTGAGGGTGCAATCAATCACATCCTCCAGTTCTCTAATGAAGATTTGCAGATGATACCCAGCTGGGAGGGTTTTCAAGTGCTTTGGAGGATAGGATCACAATTCAAAATAATTTGGACAAACTAGAAGGCAAAAGTACTCTGCTTAGAAAAACCAGTCCATTGCACACATACAAAATAATCAATGAGTGCCTCGTAAGGAGTACTGTGAAAGGGGATCTGGGTGTTATAGAGGACCACAAGCTAAATATAAGTCAACAGTGTCATGCTGTTGCAAGCAAAGCAAACACTAGTTTTGGAAGTATTAACAGAGTATTTGTAAGTATGAAATGAGAATTCCTCCACTCTACTGCAAACTGATTAGGACTCAACTGCAATATTGTGTCCAGGCCTGGGCAGCTCATTTCAGGAAAGATATGGACAAATTAGAGAAAGCCCAGAGAAAAGCAACAAATTTATTAATGGTCTAGAATACTTGACTTACAAGGAAAGATTGAAAGATCTGGGTTTGCTTAGTCTGAAAAGAGGAGATTGAGAGGGAACATACTAACAGTTTTCAAGTACTTATAGGTTGTTAAAGGAGGAAGGTTAAAAATTATTCTCCTTAACCAGTGATTGTAGTGCAAGAAACAATGGGTTTAAATTACAGCAAAGGAGGTTTAGGTTGGACATTAGGACATTAGTTTGGACATTCTTAACTCTCAGGGTGATTAGACACTGGAATAAGTTGCCTAGGCAGGTTATGGAATCTCCATCATTGGAAGTTTTTAAGAGCAGATTAGATAAACACTTATCAGGGATAGTCTATCGGGGTGGACAATAATTTTGGCAGGTACACCACAGGGCCAATGTTGAGCTGCCCACCAGGCCATCTAGGAATGCAGGGAGGTGCTGAGGTAGTCCTAGGGAGTCAATGGGAAATTGGGTGGCACAGAGCCAGCCCTAGGGGGCTGATAGGGGTGGCAGTGGTGCAGAGTGATCTCTGGGGAGAATGTGGAGCTGTCTGTGGGGCCACTTGGCAGAAGAGACCTGGCCCTAGAACTGTCTGGGGGATGTGGGGCAACAACTGTGTAGAGTCAGTTGCTGATCTGCCTGATGGTGGGGAGCCAGGCAGTGGGCAGGGAAGCACAGTGCTGGCTGTGAGGCTGCAACTAGCCAGCCCCAGGGAGCTTGTGGGGTGGAGTGTGGGACCAGCACAGGGGCACAGAGCCAGTCCTGGGGAGCTGACTGCGGAGTCATGTGGCAGAAGGGGCTGCACACAGTCCAGATGGGGGGTTCGGCAGGGCAGTGCTAGAGAGCCTGTCTGGAGCCAGCAGAAAGCCAGGGGGAGGGGAGAGGGAGGGCAAGCCAACCAGGGATCATGGTGTGCCAGACAGGCTTGTTAGATGGAGAGTATCTTACACACCCCTGGTAGATGGTACTTGGTCCTGCCATGGGTGCAAGGAACTGGATTTGTTGACTTTTAAATGTCCCTTCGATTTCTAGGATTCCATGTTTCTAAGATGTTGGACAAAACTTGCCCTAGCAATGACCATTCAACTATTCCTCTTATTACCGGCTGTCAGCAAGACATTGATCCACTTACTGCTACCCTTTGAGCCAAATGATCTAAGCAGCTTTCTATCCATATGATATTCTGTGACAGGCTGCTCCCAGAATTTGGTCTAATGTGCCACTCTGAACCACTCCCCACCCCCAGCTCCACTCCTGAACCCTGGGTTACCCACTTTGCCAGGTACTTACTCAGTCCTAGGTCAGTCGACACCAGCATCCTACATGTAATGGATCCCAGGCAGTGGGTGTGTGTCTGCTAGGCACCTATAGGCAGTCCCCAAACGAGCAATCTCAGTCCCCAGATATGTCCCTGGGAACTGCCATCCTACAGGGACTGGGACCCGACCTCAATCACCATAGACTCATGTCCATACATTTATTAAAGAAATGGATGGACCCAAGCCACTCTGATTCACACCTTCTAAAGTCCACAGAGCTTTAGATAAATCAAACACTAGTTTGTTGAGAAGGATATGATTTTAAGTGAGTATATAGCAAATAAAAGTATATTCATTAATAAGGGCACCAGGAGTCAACACAAGCAAATAAAAGATATAAAACACATGTTAAATTAATAATACTGCTACAGGTATGCTCATTTCACCACTCAAAACCAGCTGTGATGGTTTTCAGCCATCTCTGATTATTTCAAGGCAGGGCCCAGTGCTTGTTGTAGATGATTCAAGATGGAGTATCTCTAGTCAAGAAATCTAAAGAAGCCCTAAGCATCTGTCTTTGTATTCAGTCTCCTCACAGAGCCCCTCCCCTTCCTGGGCTTAGATGATCTCTTGGTCCCATCTAAGCTAGGGACCTCAATTTACATAGTCTTTGTCATGCAGTTTTCCAGCATCTGTTCTAGAGATAGTTTTGAGGGTCTGAGCTATGTAACATAATTCATACCAGTACATATATTGATGCTGCAGGAAAAAAAAAAAGATAACACGGGAATACAGTAGAGCATTCAAAATGGAAACTTGCGTGCCATAATTGATATGAAATCATAAAATCATAATGCATAGTGAATAAAAAAAAACCATACAGATCATATACTTGGGGTCCACGGGGTGTGCATCCCTTGATGTAGTCCATTCAGTCAACCCATACTTTTTTTAACTTGCTAATAAGATTCTTTCTCCCATATCAAAAACTGATTTTTATTTCAACTTGGCCTATAGCATCAAAAGCTTCCAAAAATAACAAAAATCCTGTGGCACTTTATAGACTGACAGATTTCTTTGGGCATAAGCTTTTGTGCACTCCAGCACACTTTGTCATGCATCTGACAAAGGGGTAGGAAACCACAAAAACTTATACCTGAGAAAATCTGTTAGGCTACAAGGCTATGTCTACACACAAGATTTTATTTTGAAATAGGTCATTGTGAAATGACCTATTTCAAAATAAAACCTTTATTTCGAAACCACTTATTTCGAACAAAAAACATTTAGGTCAAACTAAGGGAAACCCTGAAAGAGACATAGCAGGTCCTATGTGTGGACCTGCTATTTCGCTTCAGGAGAGGGGCACCCTGGGAGGTGAGGCAACCTGGCCCCTTGTGGGCCATGTTGCCACCAACCAGGGTGGTCGGGGAGAGGGCTTGCCAGGAGCCTGGGGCTGCCGTGGTGGTCTGGGCAAGCGGCTTGGGGAGCCGCGGCACCCCCAGGCTCCTCTGCCAGGTCAGGGGAGATGCAAGGGGCGTGGGGTCCCAGTTGGCAGTTTGGAGTAGGAAGTTGCAAGCTGGGAATGGGCAGGTCACAGATGTCTGCAGCCTGACTCCTGGCTTCCAAATCCAAGCCCAGACATGGACAGATGCAGCCAGTTCCCATCTGCAACCAGAGCGGAGGGAAGTCCCCTTGTGACTGCACGGCTGTTCACAGGAAGGAAAAATGGGCATTCCACTGCTGTATCAGGAGCCTGTGGGCTCTATGGAGTTGCAAAATGAGTCTCTCAGCTCCACACAGGATACCCCTCACTGATGCACCCCACCAACACAAGAGGAACTGGGTGAACATCTCCCACGGTTATAATTATAGTGGTGGATAAGGTGAGCATATGCGGACTCAGTTTTCTAGTGCAAACAAGGCCTTAGATTCATCCACTGGCCCCAGGGTGCATCCAGTCTGAGGGAGCTGGACTGGAGGCAAGGATACAGGGACATCATGAGGTGTGGTGGTGGCTGTGGGAAATCCCTTTTTGCAGTTTGGATGCAGTCTCTTGGTGAGAAAATAGCTTCCTTTATATGAACGTGGATCTCCCCAGGTGAGATCATCGGGGGCCGGGAAGCCCAGCCCCACTCCAGACCCTACATGGCCTATCTGCAAATAAAAAATGAAGACAAGAACTACAACTGTGGTGGGTTCTTGGTGTCAGAGAACTTTGTGTTGACAGCTGCTCACTGCAGTGGTAGGTAAGTGTCTGCCCTGGGGCAGCTGGACATTGGCAGGCGATGAGGCTTGGGAGCTCTGATGCCATCGTAGATCCTGGGGAAGGAGCAGCTAGTGCGACAGAGTGGGACTGTAGAGCTTGGGGCCCCTCAGGCACAGACCCCAGCTGGGATCAGGCCCCACTGCCCACATGGTGGCTGGAGGGTTCCCTGCCCCAGAAAAGTTCAGCAGGGCTCTGGGCTGGGATAGATGGGCACAGACCCACCATCTAGGTCTATGCAAGGATGGCATGGGGAGCTGGGAAAACACTGGTGAGTTTAGGTGCTCATGAGGACAGCGCAGGGAGTCAAGGGAGACACCAGGTGGTACCCCAACTCCAGGGAGCCAGTGATCTGCACTGTAGTTGGAGCTCTTTCAAGGGGAAAGGCCCCTTGTAACTTGTTCCCCCTACACACCCAGCCAGTGCCCAGCCCTGAGGCTGGATGATAGCTTGCATACATACATGGGTGTGAGGAGATTCAGGCTGGGACCTGAATTTGAAATCTTGGCCTGAGAGCCCCAAGCTGCCCCTCTCCCTGCCCTAACACCCCACTTGTTGTCCTTGGCTTTTGCAGTGAGATCACAGTCATTTTGGGGGCCCACAACATTAAAGAAAAGGAAGAGAGCCAACAAGTGATCCGTGTGTTCAGAAAATTCCCCCACCCGAAGTACAATAACTGCTCCCTTAACAATGACATCATGCTGCTGCAGGTACCTCCCACATCTCATCCCCTGGTCCTAGAGACCTCACATTGTTTGAGCCACCACCCCATCCCATCCCACTCCCTCTTGACTTCAAAGTTATGGGTTTTTACTGGGGGCACATTGTGTCTCTGTGTCCTTGAGTGTGACCCTCAAACTGACCTTCACCCTCCTTGTCTCTCAGCTGGCTGAGAGCGCGAAGCTCAATAGATGGGTGACAACCATCTCCCTGCCTTGCACTAACAAGAGAGTAAAGCCAGGGACCATATGCAGTGTTGCCGGATGGGGCCAGACGAGAGCACGTTATAGAAATTCTGTCTCAGCTAAGCTGCAGGAGGTGGACGTGAAGGTACTGAATGACGCTGAGTGCCTGAACAATCCTAATAGTGACTATAACAATTATAACCCCTTCACAATGCTATGTGTAGGGGATCCAAAGGAGAAAAAAGACTCTGCAAAGGTAAATCTCTTCTTGGCTTCAAGTGCTTTTGATAAATTGTGATTATCAGTGAGACTGCGGGTGTTGCTGTTGAGCCTTCAGGTGGCAAAGTGGCCTGGCTGAAATCAGTGCTGTACAAATCAATTGAAAAATAATTGGCTTTCTCTCAGTGGAAGGCAGAGACCATCTCCAGGGGGGCAAGGGCTGGGAAGCAGAGACCAGTTGGGCCACAGGGGCCAAGCAGAGTTGGGGAGAATTTGAGGCTGTGGTGCTGAGACCAGCTGCACCAATGGATGCCACTGAGCTAGTTGATCTGTGGGAAATGATTCACAGAGCTGTTCTTTATTTGTGGTTTGCTTCATTTCACAGGGTGATTCTGGGGGCCCACTGGTGTGTGGGAAAAGAGCCAAGGGCATCGTCTCCTGGGGCCCTTTCACCCCACCTGGGGTGTACACAAAAGTCTCCATCTTCATCCCCTGGATTCAGGAAACAATGAGGAGTCTGCACCCCTAAGTGCCTCTGGTGAGCACTGCATCAGCCAGAGCCACACAGCTTCTGTCTTTTGGCAAGGCCCAGCCTTGGGGTTGGATTTGAAGAGGAGCTGAGGCTGCAACTCCATCCCCCACACAGCCCATGATCATCAAGGTAGAGAGCCTATGGGAGTTATGAGTGTGCCTCAAATTGTGCACAAAACTGATTGCAGGGGAATGACAGTGTTGATCTCCTTCTTATAACCATCCCATTGCTCTGTGCAGACTGGTGCATTTCACTCACTGTTTCACAGCCTGCAATGAATAAAAATGAAGTTACAAAATAATGAAGTGGTGCCTCTCTGGGAATTGGATGAATGCCCCAAACTCTAGACTTCCACCTCCAGCCAATTTCTGTACATAGCAGGTGCAAACAGGATCTGGTTTGAGTCCCCAGGGGAGTTCATCCCACAGGGTTGGAGTAGTTCATGCCAGATTTGCAAGACACACAAGCAAAACAACAAGTGAGAAAGTGTGTTTGTTCTCCTGACTCCAGCATCCCACCTCTGACACCTGGCCCCTACCCTGCCAATAGAACTACACATTAGGCCATTAGAGGAGAACTTGATAATATGACATTCTTAGTCTCCCTTGTAAATCAGTTCCACTCTGTGCATACTTCTGGGGATAAAAGGGTCAAAAACAACTGGCAGGCCAGTCCCTGCCATCAGGCATCACAGCCTAAATGTCAAGCCCCCCTGCACCACTCTAACTTAATATATCTAAAGGCTATTTAGGTGAGGCTTAATTCTGAAGAATGTGCATCACAAACCTAACTCACTGCAGCTCAGATATATTTGGTTCCAATGCTCAGGAAGAGGAGAGCTCAGACTGGGACAAAGCAGCATCTCCTAGCATCATGTTCTCTGATGCTCAGGGAGAGAATAGCTCAAACTGGGAACCAGCGTTACCTAGCAGTGCCATATCATTTGTCTCTGGTTCTATCAGCCAGACCTTTTGTTTCCTAGGCTGGCCGCTTACAAACGCTTACAGTCTCTCTTTCTCTGAATTTGTCATGTCATCAAAGGTAATGATCACTCACCAGCCCTGTTGTTTGCAGTGAAATTCCCCAGACACTTCAGATAAGCACACTGGAATAGACCAAACTCTAAACCAGGGGTACTCAAACTTTTTGCGAGCCGGTCCACATTCAGCCTTCCACCATTGACCAGGGTCCACAAACAACTGGGGGGGGTGAGTGGGAGCGGGGGCGGTGATGTCAGGAGTGGGGGGTGGCAATGCCGGAAGCGGGGGGGGCGTGAGTGGGAGTGGGGGGCGGCAATGCCAGGAGCGTGGGGGGCGGCGATGCCAGCCGCGTGGGGGGGCGAGTGGGAGTGGGGGGGGCGGCAATGCCAGGAGCGTGGGGGGGCGAGTGGGAGTGGGGGGTGGTGATGCCAGCCGCGTGGGGGGGCGAGTGGGAGTGGGGGGGCGGCGATGCTGGAAGCGGGGGCGGCGATGCCGGGAGGGGGAGGTGCCGCCGGGAGCGGGGCAGCGGCGGCGCAGCAGGCTCCATGGGGGGGAGGGGGAGCGCAGCGAGCAACAGAAGTTGCTCAGCTGCCCTTAGAGCAGGGGTACTCAAATGGGCAAATAGGCCACTGTCGCGGTCCACCGGAAACCTCTTTGCGGTCCGGATTGTGGACCGCGGGCCGCCATTTGAGTACCCCTGCTCTAAACTATACTGATTAACTAGAGACACCTGGATTTTCGGTGACTACAACTGATAGGTATAAATGCGAGAACTGGTTACTGAAATAATAAAAAGCAAAGACACAGCAAGCCCAGCAAGATTTGAAACAGTTGTTTCTCACCATCTTAGATGTTATAGGCAGTTTCCATTTCTCACTACACAGGAAGGATCTCTTTTCCAGTCCGGGAACAATTTCCCCAGTTCCAAGTCTTCCAAGCATTCTCATTGGCATCTTTAAAGATGGAAGAAGAAAAGGTGGTTCCTTTCCCCTCTTTTTATATCTCAAACTTTTTAACTGGAAAAGTCCTTACTGTGTCATAGGAACAGGAACTTCCATGGCGTAGATGCTTTGTGAGCTGTCTGCCAGGCGAACTGTAAATTTCTTGTTCACATCTGCTGAATATATGAAGCTGGAGACGACTTTGGGAATGATGTGTACATCTTTTGCTGGCAGTCCCTTTGGATAACAGACAACTGTTTGTTTCATACTGTTGTGTGAGACAAAGAGGGGTGCCTCTGGTCCTCCTGATACAACTCCCTTCTCCCTTGTTCAGTGCGTACATGATGCCCAGAGGGTCTCTGATTCCACCTCCACGAATGCATTGTCAGATGCCTCCTCTGTCTCTGCTGCTTCCATTGAATTTATCAGTTCCACAAGGGGGATCAGACCCACTCCTGTCCATGGTGTTGCTGGTCTTTTAGGAAAGGTTACATCTCCTTGGAGGTATTCACACACAGAGTGGGGAGCATCGCCAGTCCAGTCATTCCCGCATCCCACCTCCCCAGGGAGGAGTATCTGGATGTTCCTATTCAACTGTCCTGTTGACCTTAAATCCAGTCATTGTAAATACCAGCAGCATCCAGACACCAGGTGGGACCTGCACCAATGTTCCCTCTAATTTTCTGTAGGCTGTGTGTGCAAAAAATTTCTTTGTGTGTGCAAAAAAAAAAAGTTTTTTGTGCACTAATATTAGCACCACTGAATATTTTTGTGCATACTTTATTTTGCTGTATGTGCAGGTTTATGATCTATGCGCATACATACATGTGCCCAGCTTAGAGGGAACAGTGCCCAGCACTGGAAGGGTAGGGAGAAAGGACCAGGTTCAAATGGATGAATGGGGATCTAGATGGCTCTAGAATGAAGGTACATCGATCTAGAATGAATCTACAGGTAGCTACATGGATACAGATAGAGCTAGACTGAAATTGCAACAGTGGAAATGAACCCAGCATGAAATGAAAGTGTTACTTGGATATTTTTTCATCTGTAGTAATCTTGAATGGGTCTAGAGTGGTACTGGGATGCTTCTAGACAGTTGTACATATTTATGTGGACCAGTAATTCCAAACCCTCATTTGTAAAACGTGCTAAGTGCAAGAGAAAGACCTACAGCCAGACAGTGGCATGACTGAGGTTGGAGCTACCAACAGGTAAATAACAAAGGGTAGAATGAGAGTTCATTGAGAAAAAATCATGTTCAATGATCACAGCATCATTTGAGAGCAATGCTAAATGTTTGATTCATTAAAATGACCACACTGCTGTGATATATGTATGGATTCCCATATAAACCTTGCCATATGACATCCAAATTCAGAAAATTAGCTCTTTGAAAACAAACCTGGTCTTGAAATGACCTGACGGATCCTCCTCAAAATGTGATTGTTTACAGGGAACCAGCATCCTGCAGGGTGTTTCTAGAGGGCCCCACAAATATCTTTCCTGGGCTGGAGGTTACTGAGTATGTGTATCAAAGTTCTCTGAGTTCATGTAAAATTGTTGCTGATCAAGTCTTCAGAAGAAACAAAGATTAGTGGAGTGAAGGACAGAGAAAACATCTCAAAGTTGCAGAGCTATGTGATGTGACATCCCTGTCTTGCAGTCTAGTCTGGGGTGCCACTGTGCCACCCAAGAATCCAGGGCCCCAACTTACCCTGCCTTGCTGTATTTTTCATTCTTTTGTTCTCTTTTTCCTCTTTACATTATCATCTAGAAATTTTCCACCTTGTTCTACTTCTCTTATTTACTTATCTACTTACTTTCTACATATTTGTCAGCTTTATACCCCTTGGCAGCATTTAATGGTTATAAAAGCCTTAATAGGTCTTTTGTCCTTACTTATGCTAACTTACTTTCTAATATTATGTTTATTTGTATCTATACCTTACGTATTTCTATGATAAATCAATAATGCTTGTAGCAGAGTGATAAATTCTGTAACATCTCTAAACAAAAGATTTGTTGCCAAAAGCTGAAGTTCATTAGGAGGAATAAAGATCTGGCTTATTCCAGCCATTAGAGAAAGAAACCTCCCCAGAAACTTTAAGCAGGGCAGCAGAGCAGAAAGCAAAGAAGCAGTCACAGGTTTGTCTCTGGGCACCACAGAGACATCATCAAGTTGAAGAAAAGCCCCAGCCACTGCAAAAAATAAGATCAACCCTTCCCCAAAATCAGGTGTAGGGGGGAGAGAAGCAGACCTGAGTTGGAGACTGGAAAAAAGCCAGGGCTGAGGAGCGGAAGCAGCAAGGCAAAGCAAAACTACTTCCCTGGCCAACACCCTTCACTCTCAGTTAAAGGTGAAGCAGCCCAGCAAGGGATCCTCTCCAAATTTCCAGTCCACTAGGACCTACAGCTGGGTTGAGCTGGCAGGAAAACACATTCTGGAACTGTGCATATCTATCTTTAGAGCGCTGCCCCAGTGTCCAGCAAAAAGCTGGACAAAAGACACTTTTTCCCTAATGCCTGGAGGACGGAGGATGGCAGGGCAAAAAGGAGGCCATGTCCTCCTTTTGCTGGACGTCTGGTAACCCTACACCTGAGTCATGTGAAATACAGCTGGGGATATGTTTCATACCTGTACACATGTATAATGTTGCAGCGCACGTTACCATGCCAGTAATGTACAGCATACCATGAGCATTGCAAAAATACCATACATGATATACTTCACACTAGAACATGTATAGTTACATTCCAAGGGTAAATAGGAAGGATGCACACGATTACATTACAGGATGTGTGGGGGTGCAGCATTTCACACCTGGATCAACTGATAAGCTGGGATCAATTAGCATGCACATGAATTCAGCCAAAGGCAAGTTGGGATGTTAAAGAAGGGGAGAACTGCGCACACCAGCAGGATTGGGTTTGGATCCTGGAGAGAAGAGACTGTGAAAGGGACAAAGGTGGAAATCAACACAACACAAGCACCCAGAGTGATGATGATGCTCAGCAAGTAGAAATGTCCTAGACAAATATTGAATAGGAGGAGTGAGTTGGGGCACCACATAGAGAGGGTCATGGTGAGACCAAGAGCAGAGATGGTGTCCAGCTCTGCAGAAGGGTGCTGGAAGATTTGAAAGAACTACAGGAATAAGCCAGGGTCTCAAGATCCTGCCCAGTGGGGAGAGCTCCTTGAATATCCATAAAGTGAGGCGGTGGGACAGAAAGAGGGAGCTACAGGAGGTGGAGTCAGAAAGAGCTTGGCTGGAATGGAACAAGGAGCAGGAGGAACATTGATCTGGGACTGTGATGGAGCATTCATCACTTACAGACTTTCCCTGGAGACAGGGCATCAGGTGTACTCAGGTTCACAGCGGAAGGTACCAGTTGTCAGGGGCAATGCTGGCACTGGGCACATGGGGCACGTGCCCCAAATCCCAGCACTAGTGCTCTGGGTCTGGCAGGGTCCCCCCTCTCGTGGTCTCCAGCCTGATCTGGGGCCCAGCTGCCCATGGCCGAAGCAGCCCTGTCCTCAGCGGGGAATCCAGGGTTCAGCCACCTGTGGCCACGAAGGCAGCTCCTGGCCCTGGCCCCTTCTCCAGCCGAGTATCTGGAGCTCAGCTGCCCACAGCAGCAGCAGCCACTCTGGCCCCATCCACAGCTGTGGATGCAGGGCCCAGCCGCCTGTGGCCGCTTCCAGCCCCGTCCTTGGCTGGGGATGTGTCTGCAACGCCCCTGCCAGTTGTTCTTCCTGATTTTGCAATCTGTGGGTCCGGCAATTTAGGAGGAAGCAACCCAGTGATATATCTGGCACTGGTGACTGAAGTGTGTGGGAGGGTGTTAGCCACATCCTTCTCCACATGGTTGCATATGAGAGCAGGGCAGGAAGGCCCTCTCTACACACTTGATGTGGGTATGGTTGTGGCCTGAGCCTTCTCCAAATGGTGTTTCCACCCTCAGCCCATCTGAGATGGGGCTTCCTGAGCAGCCAGCTACATCACCCTCTGGTACCAAAGCCTACCATCCCTTCCTCTCACCTGGTACACATAATGCCCTCGGCAGAGCAGAGGTTCTGTGCCCAACTTTAGACCTATCTGATGATGAAGATTCATCCTGATTTTGCTTTCTGTGGTGTTTTGACTGCCCCAGAATGCAGTCTGGTGAATGGGAAGGGATTGGGGCCTGTGGGGAGTGGGGTCTTTCCCCAGCAAAGCAGCCATGAGGTTCTTTCCCTTGATCCTGCTCTAGTAAGGGAGCCCTAAGTGAGCCCACAGCCTCTTCTGGGTGAAGCTGGGGCTCATAGAGCAGCCTAGAGGGCCATGGAGATCCCTATGTCAACCCATGTACCATACAGGTATGCCAGCCAGAGCACTGAGGCATAGGGATGGGACTGAAGAAACCTATGACGAGTTCGTAGCTCTGTACTGACTCCCTCTGGGGACCTCTGGCTACTCCCTATGGCTGGGAGATTCATGGAATGCTGATGGGAACTGAACACTCAGACCCCTTATGCAGGTTCAGGAACAATTCCCCTGGACCTCAGTTTCCACATTTGAAAATGGACAGAAAGATCAGGCCAGGTTTGAATTGGATGTTGTTTGAGGCAGGGGTCATTGGGCACCTGGCACAATGGGCACCATGGTTTTGATATGGGTTCCACCCTGACACAAAGAACAGCCTGCATTAAAGGTGGGATTTTCCAACACATCCAACCACATGTAGACGCTTTCAGAGCTGATCATCAAAGGCATTTTTTTTACTTTTCCAGGGGACATTGACTTTTCACATTCAAGATAAAAAACTGTTCTCATCCCCCACCACAACCCCATCTATTGGCCAAAACCTAAAAGTTTCTACCCCCCAAAATCTCCCAAAGCTGGGAGAAAAAGACTTGGTTTCACCCCAAAAATTCAGACAGGTCAAAGTAGAGGTGAAAATTTCTGGGAGAAAAACGCAATCACGCACTTTCCCCTCCCCATCACCCTGCCCTCATGGACCTCACACTGCTGCAGGCATCACCCACTCCTATCTCCCCACCACCTGTGACCTCACCAGATCAGAGCTCCCTGTGAGTTCACCATCTACAAGTACATACAGGGGGAACAAATATGTAATAATGTATTCTTCAGCCTATCTGAGTGTTACATACTCCTCAGCCCAGACCCACTGGTGGGCACCCCTGGTGATGTTATTTGGCAAACAGGACAAGTAGTACCCCTCCACCAATGTCTAGTTCTGTCCATATCTTTAAGCCCTTTTCAGGGCAACCCAGCACTTTGGCTGGGTTCTAATCTAGTGTCTCCCTTAAGGGAAAAATTCCAGTCCGTGCAGATCACTTGGTTGCAGTGGGTGTCTCTGGTCCTTGGTCACTCACCAGCAGTCCAAGGGAGGCAGGGAAGGCCCCAAGCCCACTTACTGCTACAGGTCCCAACCCAGGGACCATACACACCTGACTTCAGGCATTGCCACAATCTCTAGTGAAACAAGATCTGCTGGGCCACTTTCATGCAGCCCCTGTACCTTCTTCCACTTTTTCTCAGGCTTCCTCCCCAGACTCCTCTTGAGCCCTTGCAGTCAAGATTCTTCCAACCCACTCAGGGCTCTCTACAGGCCTCCTTAGCCAGGTCCTGGACCCACTCTTCATCAGAGCCCCACAGCCCCATAGGGAGCTGGTCTCCCCCTACCCAGCCTCTGAGCAAGCAGGACCTTCTCCTTTCAGCACCTCAGAGAAACTGCCACTCATCTGGCTCCATAGACAGCTTTTCTACTCTCTCTCAGGGCCACAATTGGCTCAGCAATCTCTCAGACTGATTGGCTGCTCTCTCTAGGTCTCTTCTTTAACCGTCTCTGGGCCGGCATGGGCCAACTACCCAATGAAGCAGGGGGAGGTCTAACTGCATCCAATGGCTGGAAGCTGAAGCTAGACAAATTCAGACTGGAAATAAGAAATAATAAACCACTGAGACAATGTACCAAAGGTGGTGGTACATCCACCAACAGTGACAATTTTTAAATCAAGACTGGACATTCTTCCTAAATGATCTACTCTATGATTTTTTTTTGAAACGTCATTTGGTCAGTGCTATACAGGGGATCAAACGAGCTGATCACAATGGTGTCCTCTGACCTTGGATTCTATGAATGTATGGTTATGTCTACACTGGGAAGCTCAGTGAAGTAGACTTAACAAGGTCAACTTTAAGTTGACTTAAAGTCAACCTTGTTACGTTGACTTAAGGGTATGTCCACATTAGCAGACATACCCCAGCCGAGGCCCAGCCCCCATACCTCACCCTGTCCCAGGGCACAATCCAGCTCCAGGGCCCTGATCGCAGGTGACAAGGGGCTTATAGCCAGCTCTCCTGCTGCCAGCAGGCAGCACGGAGCCCAATCTGGCCCCCAGTTGCTAGTTGCCACTGGCAGGTGGCTCAGAGAAAACCTCATCTTGGTGAGGTCCTGCTTCTCCCCACAGCCTACTGATCAGCAGAAATGTGTGATATTGACCAGGCTGGATCACTGGCATTGCCTGGTGTAGGGGGGAGCAGGATCCCACCAAGGTGAGGTTTGCTATGAGAGCTTGCTGACAGCAACAATAGCTTGGGGCCAGATTGGGCTCCCAGCCCCCTGCTGCATGTGACATGTGGCTCAGAGCTGGATCAGGCTCCTGTTAGGGGATATTTGATATTAGGGGTCCGTTTGATATTGGGGATCCAATTCTGTGTTAATACAATAGAATAAGATGCTATAGCAAAGGTCTAATGGGGCTGTAGTGAGCCATGGTCGTGGGATTGTTTCTCGGGCAAGACTATGTATCCAATTACTTTAAACAAACTGCCTAGGTTGCCTCATAAAAGTTTGTTATCTCCCCTCGATCACGCTTTGTGCTCAGCCATCCGAGCAGGGAATGTGGGCTACAAGGTCTCATCTATGCTGAGAATAAAAAGGGAGTACTGCCTTCTATCTTTTGCTCATTGTTCCTGGCTTCAAGGCCTCTCTGAATTGTAAGATCAGCGTCTTTAGTCTGAAGTTAATGAATTTGCAGGCACTGCGGCTGCCCAGGTTCATGCAAATGATGACAACAGTAAACAGAGGCGGGGATAATTGTATGCATTCTGTAATCATTAATATGCATTTAATAATGTTAATATAACCGAATAAGGGTCTGTAAACGCTGTCAATCATGTAAGCATTAACATAACATTATCATGCTGTAAAGGATAAAAATGTGGTGATGCTGCTAATCGGGGCTTGCTCTCACCCTCCCTTCTTTTGGGGTGAGAGGGCCTGCTGCTCGATGGGCTAACCTCTTTGGGTTACCCTCTGATGCAGTGCTCTTTGTTGCTCAGCTGACCAATAAAGAAACCTGAACCACACCTCGTTCTCTGCGTATTGGAGTCTCAGCTGGGAACGGGCCTTCATCATCAGGGGGTCAGGGGTCTCATTGAGGGCCCTGATTTGTTTATTTCCCCAACACTCCCCACCACTTGCCGGTGGTGGCAGGAGCTGGCTCAAAGCCCCTTGCCACAAGCGGCTTAGGGCCGGATCCAGGATCAAGCAACTTGCCAGTGGTGGCTGCAGCTGGAACAGGCCTTGGGAGCCAGAAGCCAGATCAGGACTCAGGGCAGGACAGGGAGTGGGGACCAAGACGAAGCCCAGACCTTCCTGCCCTCTAAATTCAACTTAAAACTTAAGTCAACTTTCAGGGCAGATTTTATTAAGTCGACTTAGGGAAGTGCTCAGGTCAACTTAATAAATTCTAAATCTGGTCATGGAGTTCCTTAGATCACCTTAAGGCAGTCAACCTAAGTCTCTAACACAGGCATATCCTAGGTTTGGGGATGGATAGATGGGCTTATAGGCTATAAGAAAAACATTAACAACATAGGCTCACCCTCTCACCTAAATAAACACAACTGTTACTTTGAATCTTTGGAACAGCTTGTATTAAGGAAGGGATCAGAAGGAAAGATAGAGAGAGAGCAAGTTCATTTTTAAGTCTCATTTATTAACAAAGCACTAAACCCAGTCAGGACTGGCTTAGTTAACTCCTAATAGTCTACCTTTATCACTAGGACAACAAGTGAGTTGGGTCGCTTTGAAATAAGAAAATACACAACAAGAACCTAACCCAAAGCAATTACCCAGAATTAAAGCAACATCAACAAAGAAATTTAATTAAACAGATATAAACTGAACAAACAGAAAGAAAGAAAGAAAGACTGGAACTAGCCTTGATATGTCATCTAGTCCAATGCCCTGCATTGGACCAGATGATATCTGTGACGCATTTATCTAACCTAGTCTAAAAAATATCCAGTGATGGAGATAAACAACCTCCCTGGGCAGTTTACTCCAGCCCTTAACTACTGTGACAGGAAGTTTTTCCAAATGTCCAATCTTAAATTACCCTTGCTACAACTTAAACCTGTTGCTTCTGCTCCTGAACTCAGCAATTAAAGAAAACATTTCCTCACCCTCCTTTTTACAATTGTCTTTTAGGTATCTGAAAAACTGTTATCCTGCCCCCCTCAGTCTTCTCTAGACCAGGTGTGGCCAAACTGTGGCTTCGGAACCACATGCAGCTCTTGAATGAAAAAGTGCAGCTCCTGGAAGAACATCAGCAAATCAGTTTAAGAAAGCAGCCCCAGCCTAGGTGTTTTAAATCTCCTGCTATGAGCATGACCAGAGGAGCCAGCATCAGGGCCTGGGAGAGCCAGCATGAGGGTCTGGAGATTTGGGATGGGGACGGGATGGTGGGAAGAAGTGATGGCCTGGTCAGTATGGTAGGAAGAAGTGGTAGCATTGTTGGGAACACCAGGAAGATCATTTTGAGCTCTAATCCTCACCTTGAAGATGCTCACAACTCCTTGAAGCTGGATGATGTCCACAAGTATTATAAGTGCCCTGTCTGTGCCATTACCTAAATCGTTGAGGAGAACTGGACTCAAAACCAATCCCTCTGGAACCTCACTCAATATGCCCATTCTGCTTGGTTGTGAAACACCAATAACTACTCTCTGGAAATGTTTTTCCAACTAATTATGCACCCACCTGAAAGAGACTCCATCTAGATTTCCCTAGTTCAGTTGTCTTCAAAGTTCAGGTCGCGACCCAGTACCGGGTTGCAGACCCAAAGGGACTGGGTTGCAGCATCTGTACTGAACCTGGAAGGGGGCGGCTTTCCCTCACTACCCTACTGGCCAACACTACTCCCAGGAGGGTGGTTGGCTGCCCCTCGCTCCCCTGTTGGCTGGCATTGCTCCTGAGAGATGAGGATGGCCCCTCCCCTCCACAGTGGTGGGGTCACCATATGGCTAAGGGGACCAGAGATGAGTCCCAAAGAAAAATGTTTGATGACCAGTGGACTAGCTTGTTTAAGGGAAGATTTTATGAGAAATTACCAAAAACCTTCCTAAAGTGGAGATAAATGACATCCGCTGCTTCCCCTCTATCTACAATGTTTGTTACCCCAGCAAAAGAAGTGATGTAGGGTTGACATGATTTGTTCCTGGCAAATCCATGTTGACTTTTATTTGCTTGAAGGTGCTTACGATTTGCATCTTTGATTGTGTCTTTCTTTTTGCATAAGAAAACTGACTGGTCTATAACTCCAGTGTTCCCTTTTTCCTCTTTTTATAGATTATGCTATCTTTGTCCTTGTCCTCTGAGATCCCTACCATCAGCTGTAAGTTCTCAGTGATGATAACTAATGATTCACAGATTAGATAGATAGACAGATAGATAGATAGTGAAGATCTGTGGCAAATGAGACACTCAGAAGTTCTCTTAATAAGTAGTATCCCTTGCATTACTGCTCATCCCAGTTCGCCTTTGGAAGCTGAGGAAAATTTAAAACCCAGTACCACGGTTTCTCTAATGACATACATTTCTGACTATCAGCAATCAGACGTTGGTGATTCTAGGGTTTTTTTCCCCCCACACTGCATGTCATTCATTTTCCAGGGACTAAAACTGCTGTTTGCCATAAGGTGCTCTAAGAAAGTGAGCCCTGTTTGTTCTAGTTTAGGGGTGCACAAATTTAAAGAGTCAAATACAGTAGCCCCAGGTTATTATTGGTATGTCTTTTTGGCCATTTACTTGAACGAGAAACATGAGTGGAAACTGGCTCTGATAGAATCCAGGTTATTGTTTCTTAGGTTCTCACTAGGCCAAGAGCAGAGGCAGCAAGGTCAAGCAACAGTTAGGCCTGATACTGAGATTAAAGAACATTGAGGAGATACTGCCTCTGCCACGAAGTCTCAGTACTTCTCCTTATGTCAAACCAACCCTGGAAGACTGAAGAAGCTGTCCAGAGGGGCTTGGCCATGTGTCCTAACTCCCTTCTGTACATCATCATCTTCTCTGGTGGACTTATAGTGGCTAGCACCTCTGCTTAACATACAGAAGGTCCTGGGTTCAATTCCCAGGGAGTTGGACTTGATGATCTCATGAGGTCCCTTCCAGCCCTATGACTTGACTTGACTTGACTTGACTCAGTGATCTTGTATAGACGTGTCTCTCTAAGGCCACTTATTTCCCAGGGCAAATACAGTTTTCTTGTTACTTCTATTCATACCCAGTAGATGGCGATGGTGCATGAAAATATTGATTTATTTCTTATTTCTATTTGTCATTCATTCCAGCCACTTTATTTTTATGTCAGGCCAGATTGGCCATCCACAATTTTTACTTCTTAGGCACCTTGGCTCTTTCCACATGTGTTTTCCTTCTTCTACTGTGTAGTCCATAGAATATTAAAATCATAGGGTTGGAAGGGATCTCATGAGGTCTTATAGACCAACCCCCTGCTAAAAGCAGGGCCACTCTCACTAAATCATCGAGTATTGTCTAACAGGATCTTAAATATCTGCAAAGATGGAGATTCCACCACCTCCCTAGGCAACCCAATCCAGTGCTTCACCACTCTCCTAGGCTGAAAAAAAATATTTTGAAATATATTATAAATAATTATCTTGCAATAACTTTTTAAAAAAAAATGTAATTTCAGAAGAATGGTCCAAAAACGGCTCCTTGCCACAAAATACCGTGGCTTTTTTTCCCCCGAAAGTGAAAGTCTACACTGGACTTTCTTTTACCAAAAAAAGAAAGCCAATGGAAGAGATAGGCAGGCTTTTTTGAAAAAAATGTCTTTGCTGCATCTGGCGATGGCATTTTTCAAAAAAGCTATCTTGAAAAAGCCTTTTTCTGTTGAAAAAGCTGCCAGGTTTAGCATTTTCCAAAGAAGCGCAGTGGTATCTCAAAATACCTTCACGCTTTTTGGCCAGCTCTAAACCTGGTTACATTTCAGGAAAAAACAGCCTTTTTCTGAGACAGTTATTTTGAAAAAAAGCCATCGCCAGATGCAGCAAAGCCTTTTTTTTCAAAAAAGCCTACCTATCTTTTCCATTAGCTTTCGTTTTTATTTGTTTCAAAAAGAAAGTCCGGTGTAGACTTTCACTTTCAAAAAGCAAACTAAAAAACGCAGTATTTTGGGACAAGGAGCCAGTCCCAGACTGGTCTCCTCAAATAGCATTTTTGAAAAAAGTTATTTTGAGATAATTCCAAATATATTTCAAAATATTTTTTTTAAAATAGTATTTTAGAAAATTCTCTGCAATACAGACATAGCCCTAGTGTAAAGGTTTTTCCTAATATCCAACCACGACCTCCCCAGCTGGAAGTAGAAACCATTGCTTCTTGTTCTGTCCTCTATTACTACTGAGGGCAGCCTAGCTCCCTCCTCTTTGGAGCACCCATTCAAGTAGTTGAAGGATGGTGTAGGTCCCTTGCTGAATGGGGCAGGCATCCTTGTGACAGAGGATAAGAGAAAAGCTGAAGTCCTCATTGCTTTTTTTGCTTTGGTTTTCACAGGCAGGGTCAGCTCCCTGCTCACTACCATGGGTATGGAAGATTGGAGAGAAGAAGAGAGGCCCTTGGTGACGGAGGGTCAGGTTAGGGACTGCTTAAAGAAGCTGGATGTGAACAAGTCCATGGGGCCGGACGAACTGCATCCAAGGGTGCTAAGGGAATTGGCTGATGAGATAGCAGCACCACTGGACATTATCTTTCAAAACTCAGGAACAGTCAGCATGGATTTACCAAGGGTAAATCATGCCTGACCAATCTCATTTCCTTCTATGATCGGATGACTGGTTTTCTGGATGCAGGAAGAACCATTGATGTGATATACCTTGATTTTAGCAAGGCTTTTGATACAGTTTCCCACAGCATTCTCATTGGCAAATTAAGGAAGTATGGGTTGGATAGGTGGACTACAAGGTGGATAGTAAACTGGCTAGATCAACGGTTTCAGCGTCTCGGAAACAATGGTTCCATGTCTAGCTGGCAACCAGTTACGAGTGGTGTGCCCCAGGAGTCAGTCATGGGGCTGGTTATGTTCAACATTTTCATCAGTGATCTGGTTGATGGAATAGACTGCATCCTCAGTAAGTTTGCGGATGACACCAAGCTGGGGGGAACAGTAGACACGTTAGAGAGCAAGGACAGGATTCAGGGAGACCTAGATAAATTGGAACAGTGGGCCAATAGAAATCTTATGAGGTTCAATAAGGACAATTGCAAAACCCTGCACTGCTACAGGTTGGGGAGCATTCAGCTAAGTAGCAGCAGTATAGAAAAGGACCTGGGGGTTATGGTGGATGGGAAGCTAGATATGAGTCAGCAGTGTGCTCTTGCTGCCAAAAAGGCCAATGGCATACTGGGCTGCATCAAAAGAAGTGTTACCAGCAGATCAAGGGATGTGATCATTCCCCTCTATTCTGCACTGGTGAGGCCACATCTAGAATACTGTCTTCAGTTTTGGGCTCCCCACTACAAAAAGGGCAAGGACATGCTAGAGAGAGTTCAGCGGAGGGCAACCAAAATGATTAAAGGGCTGGAGCACAAGCCCTATGAGGAAAGACTGAAAGCATTAGGCTTATTTAGTCTGCAGAAGAGAAGATTGAGGGGAGATTTGATAGCAGCCTTCAACTACTTGAAGGGATGCTCCAAAGAAGATGGAGCTCGACTCCTCTCGGTAGAAACAGAGGACAGAATGAGGAGCAATGGTCTCAAGTTGCGGTTAGGGAGGTCGAGGCTGAAAATTAGAAAAAACTTTTTTAATAGGCAGGTGGTGCAGCATTGGAATGAGCTGCCGAGGCAGGTGGTGGAATCTCCACCTTTGGCGGTGTTTAAGGCCCGGCTGGATAAAACCATGACTGGGATGGTTTAGTGGGAGTGGTCCTGCCTCTGGCAGGAGGTTTGGACTAGATGACCTATGAGGTCCCTTCCAACCCTATGATTCTATGATTCTATCAAATCACACCTCAGTCTTCAGTTCTGCAGACTAAATAAGCCTAGTTCCTTGAGTCTCACCTCATAAGTCATGTGCCTCAACACCCTAATAATTTTCGTTGCCCTCTGCTGGACTCTTTCCCATTTATCAACATCCTTTTGGTAGTGCGGTGCCCAAAACTGGACACAGTATTCCAGATGCAGCCTCACCAGCACCAAATAGAAGGGAATAATCACATCCCTCAATCTGCTGGCAACAGTCCTGTCCATCCATCCCAATATGCCATTGGCCTTTTTGGCAACAAGAGCACATTGTTGACTCATATCCAGCATCCCATTCACCATAACGCCCAGGCCCTTTTCTAAAGTGCTGCTAGTTAGCTGATCAGTCCCTAGTTTGTAGCAGTACATGGGATTTTTCCATCGTAAGTGCAAGACTTTGCACTTTTTCTCATTGAACTGCATGAAACTTTTGTGGCCCAAAGCTCAAATTCATCTATGTTCCCCTGAATCCTATCCCTGCCCTCCAGCATGTTTACCATCCCTCCAGCTTGTTGTCGTTTGCGAATTTACTGAGTGTGCAATCTATCCCATCATCCAGATCATTAATGAAGATGTTGAACAGAACTGGCCCCAGCACCAATCCCTGTGGTACTCCACTAGTTACTGAGTGCCAACTAGACACTAAGCCATTGATCCCCACCTGCTGAGTCTGATGATCTAGCTAGCTTTCTACCCACCTTATGATCCATTCAGCTAAACCATAGTTCCTTAACTTGCTGACAACCACGCTGTGGGAAACCATATCAAAGCTTTACTAAAGTAGAGGTACATCACATTAACAGCTGTTCTGCATCTTCATATCCTGTCATCTCATCATAGAATGCAATCAGGTTGGTCAGGCACAATTTGTCCTTGGTGAATCCATGTTGACTGTTCCTGATGGCTCTATTTCCCTCTAAGTGTTTCAGAATAGATTCTTTGAGGACCTGCTCAATGATTTTTCCAAGGTCTGAAGTGAGGCTGAATGGTCTGGTCTGTAATTCCCTAAGTCCTCCTTTTTCCCTTTTTGGAAGATAGGCACTATGCTTGCCTTTTTCCAATCATCCAGGACCTCCCTCGGTCACCACGAGTTTTCAAACGTGATGGGTATAGGTTCTTCAATCACAGTGGCCAACTCCCTCCACACCCTCACATACAGTTAATCCAGACCCATATACTTGTGCACCTCCAAATTCTCTAAGTAGTATCTAACCTGACCTTCTATCACTGCAGGCCCCTTTCCTCCTCCCTGTGTTGCCCAGTGTAGTAGAATTGGAGCTGACCCTGCCTGTGAAGACTGAGGGAAAAAAAATTGATACTTCAGCCTTTTCCGCATCATCCGTGGACCGCACACCTAAAAAAATCTCCCAGCGCAGCGCTGTCCCATTCCTGCACACAAGGAGGGCCAAGCCAGCAACACAACCCAGGATTGGATGGGCAGGCCAGCAAAGCGGCGGAGAATCAGCTGGGGAGAGGGAGCAGGGCCGGGGCCAGACAGGGCGAGGCAGACAAAGCGTCAGAGGATCGGCCAGGGTGTGAGGGGAGCAGGGCTGGGCTGGTCCGGACCAGCTGAGTAGTGAGGCAGGAGGTGGGGCCAAGCATGGCAAGGCCGGCAAAACGGCCAAGGATTGGCTGGGCGATGCGGGGGAGTGGGGCCAGGACTGGGTAGGGCCAGGATGGAAAAGTAGCCAAGGATCAGCCGGGGCAGGGGGTGGAGAAGGACCAGGGCCAGGCCAGCTGAGCAGTGGGGAGAGGTGCTGGGCACAGGCAGAGTGAGGCTGGCAAAGCAGCCGAGGATCGGGCAGGTGGGGGGGGAAGTGGGGCAGGGCTGGGGCCAGCAGGACCAGGCTGGAAAAGTGGCCAAGGATTGGCTGGAGTGGAGGTGCTGGGGCTGGGCAGGGCGAGGCCAGCAAAGTGGCTAAGGATCAGTGGGACTGGGGCAGTGCCAGGCTGGCAAAGCAGCTGAGGATCAGCAGTGTGGCATTGGGGCTGGGGCCTAGCAGGGCCGTGCTAGCAGAGCAGCTGAGGTTCAGCCCGGAGCTTAGGGTTCAGGCTGGCAAAGTGGCCTAGGATTGGAAGGGGGGGGGCAGGCTTGAACCATGGCCAAGGATCAGCTGGGGGATGGGGCAGCCTGGGAGAACGGCTGAAGGGGGGCAGGCCTGAAGTGCAGTTGATAATCAGCTGGGGGAGGGGGTGTGTTGTGAGTTGCTATTCCTGATCTATCCAAGGGATCCTTTTTAACTTCATGTCCTTCCTTCCCCAGGCATTCTAAAAAGTGGTGATTGTCCAGCTTTTTATTTCTGATAAGTAGAATATTTAAAAAACAATCCATCAAACAAACAAAGAACAGTTTATAGGGAGGGGAAAAATATCAAGGGGCAGTGGAGTACATAGTTATCATTTATTCCTAGATTTTTTTTTCATTTGACATTGATGGTACCTTCCTAGCTCAGTTAATTGCACACTAGCTTTATAATGTCATGGTTATAGGTTCAACTCCTCTATTGGATTTTTTTAACTTTTGGCCTGTGGTTTCTTAGGGAAGGGCTAAATTGGGGAGAAAATTTATAGCAGTCACAACTAAAATGTAGGAAAATAAAGCGTACCATGATTAAAACTATTAATTGTGACCAATTAAGTAAAACAAACAAAGGGACACATTTGAAATGGCTAGAAACAATTTCAGACAATTTTTTTTTTAATTGTAAAATGGGCTGCGGTGAAAAATGAAAAATGAGGCAAGTTAGCTGCTTTCACTTTTTAAACTTTTTTATGTGCTTATTCATTTTGGAAAACTGACAGTCAGACAAACAGGACTGAAGAATTGATGAGACATAATGTCACATAAGCATAGAATACACTCAAATTATTAATAAAACAATTTTAAATAACTTATTAATTTTTCATTGTTCTATACTTTTCAATAATTTCCATCATGTGAATTTGCACAAAAATTTTATTCAGAAAAAGTTCTGCACATGGGTTGAAAATTTTGCACACAAGCCACCAAACCTTAGAGGGAACATTAGTTCTTACTGGTAAAGAAGTACTAGTCCAACTTTTGATATATTTTTTAACGCAAAGTCATGTTTGAGGATTCAGCAGATGTTTTCTTCCCTGGGCAGCAGTGGCTATTTCAGCCATTGAGGGAGAGCAGGGTGATCTCAGCTCCCAGCTCTACCCTCCTCCCTAGCTTCTTCAGGGCTGGAGGCAGTTTCAGCCCTGAAGCAGGAAATGTGGCAACTACCACATGGGCATGTTCTCTCCAGCAGCCCATAACTCACACTCCCATCACCCTCAAGTCTAGGAGTTGCCCTGGCTCCCACTCTCCCTTTCTTATGATACCACCCCCCCCCCACCGCAGCCTGGTAGGTCAGGGAATTTGGAAGTCCTGACTGCACCTAAGCTGGGGTGACTAAGCTGCAGGGCCAGCGGAGAGGAGAGCATATGGGGTGGGGTGGGGGCTCCAGAGAACACAAGAGGGTGGACTTAAGCTACAGAGCTCTTGTTAAGTTCCAAAGGGGCAGCCGTGTTAATCTAGTAAAGCAAAAAAAAAGCAAGGAGTCTTGTGGCACTTAAAGACTAACAGTTTTATTTATCGCATGAGCTTTCATGGGAGAATATCCCACTTCATCAGATGCTTTGAAGAGGGAGAACTTAAAGAATGGGATGAAAATAAATGCAGGGAAGTGTAAGACATGGGATCAAGTCATACTGCAACAGCAAATCAGATCATCAAATGTTGGTAGTTCCCAGGGTTGCATTTGGGACAGGGGTTGTTACCTGGATGTCAAACCCATGAGTAACTAGTGAAAACACTCATCCATTGGGTGAGTTTCAAATTACATAAAGGAGACTGGGTGTGAACTGAACCAGAAATGGGGGTTCTCACAGGAAAGGGGGTAAGTCAGGGCCCAGGAGTGGAGAATTGGAGTTGTACTGCTGCACCTCAGTCCAGAATGCAGGAGGATAATGATACAGAAGGATTGATGCTCCAGCTGTGACAGCACCACTCTCCACAAACACCTGGGGTATATCAACACTGGGGATGGGACTCTTTTTAGTTGGTTTAACAAGGTCATCTTCCTTGTTAAGTTGAGTTACAGAAGGCTAGAAATTAGATGCAGATGCCTAACCATCAGAGGAGTAAAGTTCTGGAATAGTCTACCAAGGGAAGTGGTAGGGGCAAAAACCTTATGTGCCTTCAAAACAGAGCTTGATAAGTGTATGGAGGGAATGATATGATGGATAATGTAGCTTGGCCATTGTCTGTCTTTTACTACTGGTGATGGTTATGATAGTGATCTGGGAAGGGGCATTAGATCAAGTGAGTTCTGAGCTATTACAGAGAAGTTCGTCTTAACTGGATGTTGTTGATTTGCCCTCACGCTCAAGGTTTAACTGATAGCCATATTTGGTGTCAGGAAGGAATTTTCCCCCAGGGCAGATTGGCTTGGGCGCTGGGGATTTTTGCCTTCCTCAGTAGAATTGGGCGTGGCTCACTTGCTGGTTGATTCTCTGTATTAAAGTCTTTAAATCATGATTTGAGGACTTTAATAGCTCAGTTATGGGTCTGAGGTTCATTGCAGGAGTGGGTGGATGAGGTTTTGAGGCCTGCAGTGTGCAGAGATCAGACTTGATGATCATATTGGTCCCTTCTGACCTTAGAGTCTATGAGTCTACAGGTATGTCTGCACTGGAGACAATGTAGATGTACTCCATGAGAGTTGCTAGGGTCCTTCTGTCCCTGCCCCACCCTGAGGCCTGATCTGGCTGTGGCTCCAGGGTCTGTTCTGGCTCTAGGGGCCAATCTGGCCTCAGCCACTCCTGGCAAATGCCTCAGAGCTGGATCTAGCCTAAGCCACTTGTTGTTGGCTACAGGGCCTGGACCTGGCTACAAGCTGCTTGCCAGTGGTGGCAAGAGCTAGCTCTGAGCTGCCTCCGCTTGTGACATTGATAAGGGCCATATTTTGCTCCAAGCCACTTAATGGTGGTGGCAAGGACTGGATCAAGCCCCTGCAGCTAGTCTGGGCCCCAGGGTGGGTAGGGAGCAGCGTCCAGCTTGGGCCCCGGCTCCTGTTGTCTACATAAGTCAACTTAACACTTAGGTGGACCTTAAGGGCAGGGGTTATTAAGTCGACTTAAGCAAGAGCTGAATTTGACTTAATATAAGCCCAGTGTGGATGTGGAGTCCCTTAGGTTGACTTAAGGGGGTTTAAGTCAACCTAAGGCTCCAGTGTATATATACCCCTGGAGTTTGAAAGCGGGAGACAGAATGAGTCAATTTGATTCTCAGACCCCTAAAGCCAGCCAGCAGCTGGCACCACCTAGTGGGGAAAGACTCCATCTTCATTTCTCACCCACCCTCACATGAAAGGTATCTGACTTTCCCTGGGATTGAACACTTGACAGAATGGGCTCATAACATAAGGGGCTAGGACCCCCTGGAAGTCAATGTAATTTCAACTCCTCCCTCCTGTAGGCAGTTTGAACACACTAGCCCATCTCTTTGTGATATCAGTGGCCAGTTGCAAAGCTCCCCTGATGGCTGAATGTGGCAAAGCTCTATTGACATAGGCAGACAGCAGAAACGGGGGTGGGGGGGCAACTAGGGCCCTAACTAGGGATTTGGATGCCTGGGACAAGTGGCCCAGAACCATGGCACATCCATCAGAGCAGCAGGGGGGCTCTTCCATGGAGCAGCCACAGCTATGCTGGGCAACTCAAAGCAGGGTAACCATCCAGCCATGGCAAGAACTTCCAATCCCAGTGCATGAGGACCAGGAGTTCTCACCGTGGCTGGCTGGCTCCTCATGTTCTGATCTGGCCAGCCACAGCTGTGGCTGCTGACCAGGTTTCTGGGGCAGGGAGAGGGTGGCCAGATCAGAGCACAGGAGCCAGTCAGCCTCAACCAGAACTCCTGGGCTCCTTGCTCTGGGATCTGGCATTCTCACAGTGGCTGGCTGGCTCCCCTCCTGTGATCTGGGCAGCTGCAGCTGTGGCTGGCCACCCTGCCCACACCCATGCTCTACACCCGGTCCCAGCACAAGTGGAATAGGCTTTCTCATGGTGGCTGGCTTGCTCCTGTTTTGATCTGGTCAGCCACAGCTGTGGCTGGCTGCCCTTTCTCCCACCCCTGCAACTTGGCCAGCAGCCACAGCTGGCCAGGTGGCAGCAGGAAGAGCCAGCCAACTGTGGCAAGAACAACCAATCCCAGCACAGGTGAACCAGGCATTCTCACAGCGGTTGGCTGGCTCCCCTGTTCTGATCTGGCCAGCCATGGCCGTGGCTAGCTGCTCCCCTCCCTCCCTCCCTCCATGCTTCCCATAGAGAGCACAGGGAGCTGGGCAGCTGCAGCGAGAACCCTGGGTCCCCTTGAGCTGGGGCCTGGCATTCTTCCTGCAGCTGACCGGATTTCTGTGCTCTTGTCTGGGCAGCCAAGGATGTGGCTGCTTGCACTCCCTCCATCTGATAAAGAACTACACCTGCAAAAATTCAATACATATACAAAGCTTTGACAGGTATTCAACAGTCTGATACATATACAAATGCTTTAATAGGTACCCATGATTTCATAAATAGCAGAGAAACAAGGAACTAGGGAGCTTATTACATGACCACTATTAATAAAGCTCTGAGGAGAAAATGTAAATCATTCTGGTTCTTCTCATTTAATCTGTAAAATTTACAAAAATGTTACAAAATTAAACAAAGTTTCTGTCTTGCAAATTTAGCAGACTTCAAAGTTCCATCAAATAATGGCTGCCTCTCCACAGGGCTCGGTAGCCACAGCCACAGCCACAGCTGCTTCCCTCAATCTGCTCCCTGGCATCCTGTCTGCAACTGTCCAGCTCATTTAAGTCAGGGCCAGGTGTTTTGGCTGCAGTAGCCCAGCCCGTGGATCAGCCCATGCTGGCCACGACTGGCTGAGCTTGGCTCAGCGCTTCGGGCCCCCTATGCTGTCTCCAGCAGCTGACATTGGAGCAGGTTTGGGGTAAAGTGAAGAGGTGGGCGGGGGGAAGGCAGCCAGGGTGAGGAGATGTTGGGGGCAAAGATGGCAGGGATGGATGGAAGGGGTGGTAGCTTGTGGGGGGTGAATCTGGCAGGTGACAATGTGGTCTTGCATCCTGAGGTCAAGTCAAATTTGTATCCTGCCTTTGTCTCATGCCTCCACACGCTGTGCATCCCTCCCCCCTACAGGAGGGATGCCAATGCTACCTCTCAGCTGCCCTAGGCTGGGGGTATTTGTAGGGGCACTCATGTCCTCTGGCCCCACTGCTGGGCTGTAGGGGAGTTGGAACTGGGACCTATCCCCTTCCTAATATTTTACTCTCAGTGCCCCTGCTAGGAGCGCTTAATGTATTCCACCATCTCCTCTGCTTTTAGAGTCCACCTCAAAGTCTCTACTTCTGCTTGTTGCATTGCATGAGTGTTCAATTTTAGACAAAGGTGTTTCATTGTGCGTGTGTAACCTGCTAGGGTGGGCTCAAATTCATTCAATTGCCCCTCTCCAGTGCCTCACAGAGAAAACCTCTGATGAAAGCAACTGGAGAGCCAGGATCCAGTTGTTAAAAGGACTCACGGCGAAGACTGCTCAGAGTTTCCATCCCACATTAAACTATTACTCAACGGAAACGTAACAATGAACTTTATTAACTAACTAAAAACACCTTATCCTAAAGAACCATGATACATTTAAACAAAACAGTAAGAAACCCAAGAGTCCCAAAGTTCAGGTGGAGTCACCCTTATCTCAATTGCAGTCTTTTAAGTCCTTGAGGCTTGAATGCAGAACGTAAGCAATCTTGATCCTCTCTAGCTGCAGGAATCTTCAGGCAGATGCCATGCAGTCCTTTCTTCCTCCTGTGCAGCCAGCACCATGCAATCAGGTCACTGGCCATCCAGCTCTCAGTTCCACCGCAGACAACTCCCCTGCAAAGCAGTTGAAAGCTGGGAGAAAACATCCTGCAGTCCACTCCTGCTCAGCTCCTTTCACTGAGTCCCTTAGCCAATGTCCTCTGCAGCTCTCTGTTTGCTCCTCTCCAGGCTTCTCTTCTCAGGCTTCTCCCTGGGCATGTAACTCCAGCAAAACAATAAAACTAGTGGAGCATGCTCAGTGTGCTCCCTCATCCTCTTACCAGAAGGTTCTGGTTTCTGGGCTGCAAAATCTGCCCAGCAACGTAACCCAGCCATAAGGGTCCCTAAAAGAGATTGCACCTATTTAGGCACATGGGTTACACGTGCACCAAAGATTAGCAATAGTAAAAACTGGCATTCAGTTCAAAATTATACTGAAATTATATGAAGAATCAGATGGCTTCAGAAAGGAGGAAAATCAAGAGTGGAAGACGAAAAATCCGAAATGAATGATTGAATTGTTTGCGTTTATACCCACCGCAGCTGGGTTCCCATAATGTTTAATTTGAAATGAAAAACTGGCTAACAACAAAAAGTCAAATCTCAAGAGGCATTTGGACATAAGTATGCTTCATTCGCTGAGAAATATCCAAATGGAGATTTCAGGAAGAAGGCGATTGAGCAGCTACTGCACAAAGTGAAGCAAAGCATGAATAGCTTCTCATAATGGATGAAGGCACCAAATAGCACTCCTGCTGCTAGGTTTGTGATAACTGAAGTGCTTGTGAAATGTGGATATCTGTTCACAAGCAGTCATCTTATAAAGAAGTGCTTCATGGTAGGAACAGAGAAATGGTATGCAGATTTCCAAAATACAAAAGAAATAGTTTAGAAATGTAAATGTAAGGCAGGCTTAGAAGCTGTGCCTAGCTGTGTGGCTATGCAGTAATTTAGTTTGAATTAATCCTCATTAATTTGAACTAAATTGCTAGTGTAGACATAGCTTTAAAGACTAATAAATTTATTTATTGCATGCTAATGAAATGTGATTTTTCTCCCACAAAAGCTCATGTGATAAATAAATATGTTAGTCTTTAAGTGCCATGGCACTCTTTGTATCTGAAAGTCCTTAAATCATGATTTGAGGACTTTTATAACTCAGTAATTGGTTAGAGAAGAAGTGTCAAACTTATTCAATGTGAGGGGCCCCACTGGAGGGCAGGACACCTGCTGCAGGCAATGTGTCTGCATGGGCTGCCCAATCCCTTCCCCAGCCATGTTCAGAGCAGCATGGTCTCCCCTACCCCCTCCCTAACAACACAGGCTTCAACACCTTCCTTTTCCCTGCCCTGCAGGCTCCCTTTTACCATGCTGCCTCCCTGACCCCACTTCTCCTATTGTGCTAGTCTCAGACCCCTCTTCCCCAGCTTGGCTGCTCCTGGACCTAAAACTCACCAGCTGGACATCTTCTAGACCCCCTCCCTCATTCCCTTTCCACTTCCCCTACTGCGTGCTGGCAGACAATCAGTCTCAGTGACAGCCACAGGCACACTGGGCTCCTGACTAGCCTCCTGCCCACTCACTGTCAGTCATTCAGTATGATGCCCTTTGGTTGTCTTAGTCCCAGCTAGCCTTTGATTGTAGTGGCTAACACCTCTGCTTAACATGCAGAAAGTCCTGGGTTCAATTCCCAGGGGGTTGGACTCAATGATCCCATGAGGTCCCTTCCAGCCCTATGATTTGATTTGACTCATTCCCATGTGGGCCCCCACCACTTTTTTCTTTTTATATTTGGGATTTGTGCAATGTGCAGTCAATCAGATAAGCATGCCAAATGAACAGGTGGAGTGGAGAGTGGTGCAGTGGCTACGTAGGAGCCTGGCCCAGCTTTCTGTGACTGAGTTTATGATTGGTTGACAGACCACAGCAGAGATGAGCAGGGATTGGCTAGACTGCTTACTTTACTCCCCTTTGGTCTGACTCACTCACATGATCTGAGTCATAACCACGTTAGCCCTAATCTGCTAGGGCCAGTCTGTCTTTGTTGTTTGCTGATGCTGTAGAGATCTCTCAGGGACAACCTGGGCAAGAGCTCCATGGGCCAGATCAGTGTCCTTGGTGCAACAGATCTGGCCTGCAGGCCTTAAATTTGACACCTCTGGTTTAGAGGATTATTGCTTGAGTAGGTGGGTGAAGTTTTGTGGCCTGAACTGTGCAGTAGGCCAGAGTAGATAATCATACTGGCCCCTTCTGACCTCAGAGTCTATGAGCCTATGAGATACAGGAAACGTATTCATAACTTCTTATACATACAAACTCATAAACAATATCATGCACACATATATACATATATCATACACACTCATAATCAGTATAATTGTACTTAGCAAATTATAACCATTCAATCAGTACTTGATGTGACATTGTCAAGATCTAGGGGACTTTTCATGATTATTTTTCATATTAATATTTCATATTTTCAATAATCCATATGTGATATGTCATGTCATATCAAAAGACAGGCTGTAATCTGCTAGGAATGATTATATGATTTTATGTAGGCATTATATTTGTATTAGAAATTAGGACTCTTATTTGTTTTATGTGTGTTCCAAGTTTGAGGTGAAGTGATCCCAGACTGTGTGTCTGCAAACTTTTGTCCTATTAATGGCCCATCAAGAGGGGTCTCAGGTAGAATGGTCCTAAGAAGAAACCTGTTTGACCAGTTACCCAGACTGACTATGTAGCCCAACTCCATTGTGATCCGGCAAGGACTCTGAGATAAAAGGCAGGGGATCCATTTCCATTTTGTCTTTAGTCTTCAGTCTGCAACCTGCAATTAACGCCTTCCTCTGGAACTATCCTTTTGGGAATAAACAAAGGACTGAGACCCACCCAGGTGCTGGGTCCACACTAGAAGAGTGGGACTAACCTGCAAACTACAGGATCTTCAAGGATTTGTTTCTATGGACTCTCAATCAATTGTATGTATGTGATTCACTTTGAATCTTTAACATTGTTCATGTTTTGTTTGTTTTCTTATATTAAACCTTTAGATGTATTTACTAAATGATTGGCTGGCAGCATGGTATTCTGAGTAAGATCCAAGCCTATATTGTTATGGGTGAAGTGGCTGACCCTTTGCGATCAGGAGAACCTATTTCTTTGAGAGACCCAGTGGCTAGAGGGGACCATAGTAACTGATGTGCAGTAAGGGGGCTGTTTCTATTTTGTTATGCTTGGTGATGACCAGAGTGGGGAATCAGAAGCGTGTTTTGTTACTGACTGGGAGACTGGTTTAAGTACCACCCATCAGTGGTTTAGGAGTTTGGCCACTGGTTTTTGCAGCTTACCCTGATTTTGGCACATTCAGAAGGTTATCCCAAGAAGCTCGGGTCACACCTGATATATGTATTGTTATAATTTAGAAATATTGACTTTAATTAATATCACAAATGGACTCCTAAATCCAGACATCCTCACAACCCCTGCTTCCAGAAAGCAGGGTGTTTGCTTTTACTAGCTGCTTCTTGCCTCCCTGCCACCCCTAGCCCCAGATCACAGGGTCTCCCCAAGAAAGCCCTCGCTTTGGGCACTCAAGGGAACAGTGTGCCCCCAGTTCACCTCTTTAAATCCAGCTCTTCGCTCTCACGTCATGCACACCCACTGAGTTCAGTGACAGAACAAATTGAAATTTGAGTGAGAAAGGCTAGAGATTCAAATAGAAAGCAATGAGAGAGACAGGGACAAATGGCTCTGGAGAAAATAAATGCCAACACACTTTCTGGAGATGAAATTTCACTCACAATTTCCCCTGGCAAGAAATGCTTCTCTTTCACCCAGTGTCATCACGGGTGGACTATGTGTATTTGTTAGCTGCTTTCATGGGTGCTTGTGTATATGCTGTCCCAAATCTGTGCAAATAACCAAGATGTCTTTCATGACTGAATGAATTGATATGACCACAGATTCTAATCAAATTCAAATTGGAAAAGTTATGTCAAAATTAATTTCAAATACCTTCTCTATGCAAATACACCAAAGGCATTATGATTTACAATGTTCAGTTGCATTTGGATTAAGAAAGGTGGGAACCTGCGAAACTTGTTTGGTTAGCTTTAACATTTTTTAAACATAATAAAAATGATAGATAGATAGATAGATAGATAGGTAGATAGACATTTTACCATATTATTAGAACGTTCACATAACTATATTTAAATATTTAACAAAAGTGCAAATAATTTTTTAAAACCTGAACTAGAAACTGATATTTTGCTAATATTACTCTTGCATGACTGTTCAAAATTTCCCCATACATCTTTTCCTTTGAATAAAAAAACTGTGACTAATACAAAAAAAGTTTGCAATTGCATTTATTTGTTGAGGGAAAAATATATATGTACATATATTTATAAACAAGGCGTTTTTGAGGTTTGCAAAAACTGATATGCAGATAATTATATCCTAATTTAAATATTAAAATAGTGTGGTACCACATGTATTTTACGTGTATAAAATTGACTTTTGTTGCAACAAGAAAAAAAAACAGTCACACAAGATACACAGTATAAAACACAGGACAACATCCATGATAAATTTACTATTATAAACAAATGGTACCAATGTTACAACTATTGAAGATAAGGAATTAAGAGCTAAAATTATTAAAGAATTCATTTATAGAAAATGGAGGGGTAAACCCAAGAGCTAAACATTTAAATGAACAAGTATTTCTACTTTTTATTTTGAAATTAATAAGAATTTATTTGAAAAATCAATTTTTTGTCAATTTTGTTATATTAATTAAGTGATTTAGTCATTCACTTCATTTTTAATCTTCAGCGGCTCATGGCATTATGTCATGTAAGATAGCGATTCCCCTACAGAGGACAGCTCATTTACTTACCAGATCAGTTTTCAGGGTCACCAGGGTCATCAGATGTATATAGTGCTGCGTGCACGTCCCCTCTGTGTGTGTTAATCCAGCTCTGTGGAAATAACCAAGACAGCACTCATAAATGAATCAATATGAACACATATCTGCTGAGCGAGTAAAGCACCTGGACAGGTTTATTGTAATGTTGAACAATGATAAGTGATCTATATATCAGAAGTACAGTTAAATGAAGTGTGTTTTCTATGCAATGGAACTGCTCAGTTAAGGGTAGGACTCTCCAGTATCCTCTAGGTGGGAGACAGTGGTTCCCTCTGACAGTCTTTTTCACATATTAATACATATATATGGATAATATGGATATGGTGAGTAGATATATGGGTGTAGGATATATGGCTGTATATGTACAGCATGTACGTGTATGCATAGCTCTGTTTTATCTATTTTTCCTTAAACCCAGTGTTATAGTTTAGCTCTGTCATCTAGTTACCAAAGATAACATTATACTTTTATTGGAGCAATTACAGTTGCCTTTTGGATTATAATTTGTAGTTGGCTTGTGTCTTTCTGAAGTACTGAGGTAGGCATTATTACAATTTGTCTCAGTGCTATGTATGTGAGATGCAAAACAGAAATTTAGAATGGGGACATGACAAATAAGGCCTGTATACCTGAATATTTTGTGTTTAGTTGTTACTCTGCACTGTCTGTTCAGGTTACAAGTCACTTTTCCTGCTGGCTGTTACTTGCTGCTTAGCTTTCTTGGGTCAGAAACAAGAATGATTAGCTTTTTTGTTTCACTGGTTGTGTTTCTCTGTGAGACACCATGAATGTTTTAGATTAAGTTCTTTTTTTACATATGTTCTCTTTGAGATTGCCTACTGAATGAACAGTAACCAATTTATTAAATTGGATTTAATATTGGAATTCTGACAATGAACAGGAATGTTTTGAGAATGTTTTTTGCATTTGTTTGTTGTTATTAACCATTTTCCCCCACCTTTATGTTATTTGCTGTCATTGGTTTGTAATTTTTACCGGTGTTTTGGCGAAACAACTTAGCAAAGCTATGCACACTGTAAATGGTCTACAGCAGTACGGTGGTCAACAGCAATGCAACAAAATAATAAAGTAATTATATAGTTTTGTTTCGTAGAGTAGCAAACTTTAAATTTAATGACATATTAAGCTGGTTTAGCTAGTGGTGTTCTAGCTGATTGCCAGCTTAATTAATTATATGTGGTGTACTGAGTCGTATACAAGAGCAGTTAGTTATTTTTAAAGTCCTTTTTTTTGGGTGCCTTTTTCTTTTTAACTGATTAATGATTGTTTTGGTGTTTTTGAAATATGATGTTTTCCAAGGTCTTTGGTTTCTGTGATGTAAGCTTTAGCAGTTTGGCTTAATTAAAATAAAAATAATTTGCTTGATCATTTATCATTCTTTCTTTGTTTTAACAACTAAAACTTAATACACAGATGCTTTATTTACAAAGCCATGTGGACCGAGTTTTTTTTATAATACAAGGTATACTCTTATAATTGTCATTTATTGCTAATATTTTATACTAAATATAATGCTTAATTGTTAAAACAGACACTTATGGTGTTCCCTGAGACAATCTACTACTTTCCTCTGCTGAGTACTTTGCTTGAGCAAGAGAGTCAATACATTTCTTAACCCAAGCTGTTTAGAGTTAATGTGCTTGTAATTCCAATCCACTGTTGTTAACGGAATAAAGGCACCAGTTTTAAGAACCATTACATCCCTTCAACATAGCAAAAAAGAAAAGTTAATCTGAAATTAAATCAAATTCAAACTGAATTTTAAGTCACAATCATGCAAATACTTTGAATGTCTTAAACTTTTGCAATGTTCAGTTGTATTTGGGAAGAGAAAGGTGGAAGATGTTTGGTTAGCTGTAACATTTTTGCAATGAGCCCAGACATAATATATATCGTCATATACTTTGCCATTTTTGCTAGAACATTCTTCTTATAATATCTTAATATTTATTAAGGCTACATATAAGTTTATAAAACCCCCCAAAAGAGAGTATTTTGCTAATACTACCTTTGCATTACTGCTGTGTTTTCCCCAAACATTTTTTGTTTGAACAAAGAAAGATTGTGATTAACGTCATAAAAACACTTGTTTTCAGTTGCATTCTTTCTTGAGGCAAAATATATATGTATATATATTTCTAAAGAAGGACTTTTTAAGTTTGAAGAAAAATTGATCTTATGATCATTTTATCTCAATTTTAATATGAAAATAGTGTGGTACTACTTATATTTTAAAAGTATAAAACTGACTTTTGTTGCAGCAAGTAAATAGTGGTCACAGGAGACACACAGCATAAAGCACAGGACAATATATGTGATATACAAGGCAAATTTACTATTACAGGCTAATGGTTGTGCCAATGTTCTTTATCACTATCAAAGATTAAATATTTAGCTAAAATTATTCAGGCAGTTCATCTGCAGAACATCGACAGGTAAACCAAAGATTTGAATATTTAAAATAATCAAGTTTTTAACTTTCTATTTAAAAATAAGAATTATTATTTGATTTTTTTGTACTAATTTAGTGATTTACGGGACTTTCTTCTTTTTAAAACTTCACCAGCTTGTGGCTTTATTTCCTGTAAGATGGCAATTCCTACACAGGACAGCTCATTTACTTATCAGATCAGTGGTCAGGGTCACCAAGGTCATCAGATGCATACAGTGCTGCATGCACATCCTGTGTATGTGCTGTCTCAGCTCCGTGCAAATACCTGAGATAGCAATCATGACCGATTGAACTGAGAAGAGCACAGATCTGTTGAGCGCCAAAGGTACCCAGCCATGTTTATATCAACATAGCCCAATGATAAGTGACTTATATCTTCCAAGTACACTTAAAATATGTGTTCTCTCAGTGCAATGGAACCACTCAGTTAACAGCAGGACTCTTCCATATTGCCTAGGCTGGAAAAACTGTTTCCCTCTGACACCCTTTTTCATACACTATTCTGGGTAGTTTTATTCTGTCACTTTTGATGCAGGTAACTGTCTTTTTCTTGGTGAATCCAAAATTACTTATACCCTTATACTGCATGGCTGAGGTGTTACTGCCCCGGGGAAGCACCCGGGGTATGGGCCCAGCCCATGCCGCCTGCCAAAAGGCCATGCCCCCTGGCTACAGGCCGCGCCCTCAGCCAGGGATGGGGCCGGGAGCGGCCGGGGATGAGGATGGGAGTGGCCTCCGTGGCCTTGGGTGGCTGTGTCCCAGATCCCTGGCTGGGGACCGAGCCACCACGGCTGCAGCCGGCTGAGCCCCGTATCCCCAGCCAGGGACAGGGCCACCGCAGCCACAGGCAGCTGGGCCCCTGATCCCCTGCCAGGGACGGGGCAGCCGCAGCTGTAGGTGGCCAGGCGCTGGATCCCTGGCCGGGGACGGGGCCAGGAGTGGCCTCCGCAGCTGTGGGTGGCTGAGCCCTGGATCCCCAGCTGGGGACGGGGCCACCACAGATGCAGGTGGCTGAACCCTGGATCCCAGGCCCTATTGGGCCGGAGACTGGGACACAGAGGGCCCCCCCAGACCCAGAGCACTGGTGCCAGGATTCGGGGCACATCCCCCATGTGCCAGGTGCCAGCGATGCCCCTGCTGCATGGTTAGGGCAAAACAACTCTACTCATTATTTCAAAAAGATATCTGTAACCTGCTAGGGTGGGCTCAAATGAATTCACTTGCCCCTCTCCAGTGCCTAACAGAGAAACCCCTGCAGAAAGCAGCTGGAGAGCCAGGATCTATTCTATTCAGGACTCACAGTGAAGACTGCTCAGAGTTCCCATCCCACATTAAAGTACTACTCAGCATAAACATAACAATGAACTTTATTAACTAACTAAACAGACCTTATCCTAAGAAACCGTAATAAATTTAAATAAAACAGTAAGAAACCCAGGAGTCCCAGTGTTCAGGTGGAGTCACCCTTATCTCAGTTGTAGTCTCTAAGTCCTTGAGGCTTAAAAGCAAAACAGAAGCCATCCTCATCATGTCTAGCTGCAGGAATCTTCAGGCAAATGCCATGCAGTCCTTTTTTCCTCCTGTGTAGCCAGCACTACACAATCAGGTCACTGGCAATCCAGCTGTCAGTTCTATTGCAGACAATTCCCCTGCAAAACTGTCCAAAGCAGGGAGAAAACATCTGCAGTCCACGTTCACTCAGCTCCTTTCACTCACTCTCTGAGCACGTAGACTCTGCAGTTCTCTCTGTTTGCTCCTCTCCAGGCTGCTCCTCTCAGGCTTCTCCCTGGGCATGTAACTCCAGCCTAACAATAGAACTTGTGGAGCATGCTCAATGTCCTACCACACCCTCTTACCAGAAGGTTCTGGTTTCTGGGCTGCAAAATCCGCCCAACCACATAACCCAGCCATAAGGGATCCTTGAAAGAGATTACTCCTTTTTAGGCGCATGGGTTACATGTGCTCATCCATTAAAATGTCATTTGAGGCAGGCAGGTGTCCCCTGTTAACTCTGATATTAGGATGTCCTGTTACCTTCTACTTCCAATATGTATTTTTTAGTACTTACACTTAGTACTGTGTGGAAATATGTAGGTGTTTGCAGTGTCAGCTTGTTTCTTGCTAGTTACTGTGAGGTTGTAAATTCACGGTCTGACATCTGCTCACTTGGCTTGGACCAAACTTGGCCATTCTTTCAGCTTAAGCCTCTGTTTCGGCCTGCTTCACTAGGCTTCACGCCTCATTTTTGGCCGATTGTACTATGTGTCATGCTTCAGGCTCTTTTATTTTGACACTTAGTACAGTCATCTCCAGTGTTTTCAACCTGGCCCGACTAGGACTCTTTCTTCATGATGCAAATTGACTGTCCATTTAATTCCTTGGCACAGGATGCTGGGATGTCGCTAAGCCCCCATACACCTAGCAGACCTTTGAGCATCACCCCAATGTATTCACACCACCTTGGTTGAGCTCTTCTTTTAGTTTCCTTGTTAAATCTCCACCAACACTCCCCTGAACTCACTGATTCAGAAGGACCATTGCAATCATATCATCTTGATCTCCTGCAGAGTACAATGAAAATTGCTATAGGACTAGAGCAAATGATTCATGAGAAGAGATTGAGGGAATAGGGTTGTTTTGTCTGCAAAAAAGAAGACTGACAGGGGATTTGATTGAGGCCTTCAGTTACCTTAAGAGTGGTTTCAGAGAAGACAGAGCTAGGCTGTTTTCAGTGATGGTAGATGACAGAACAAGAAGCAATGGTCTCAACACACAGTGGGGAAGGATAGGTTGGATATTAGGAAAAAGTTTTTCCCTAAGCTGGTGGTGAAGCACTGGAATGGGTTACCTAGGAAAGTTTTGGAAACTCCATTCTTTAAGGACTTTTAGGCCTGACTTGACAAAGTCTGTTTCAGGTGGCTTATTTGGGGTCGGCCCTGCTTTAAACAGGGAGTTGGACTAGATGCCCTCCTGAGGTCACTTCCAACTCTAATGGTCTATGATTATGTAATAACACAGGCAAAAAAATGTCCCCAGAATAGTTCCTAGAACGGATCTTCCTGAGCATCATCCAGCCTTGTTTTCAGAATGGTCAGTGATGAAACATCCATTTTGGTAAATTGTCCCCAGGGTAAATTACTATTACTGTTCATAATGTACGCCTCATTTCCCATGTGGGCTTATTTACCTCAGCTTGGGCCATTGGATCATGTTATACCTTTCTCTGATAGAGTGAAGATCACATTATTAAATATCCATTGCCTGTTTCAGTACTGATAGATGGGTATCACATCTCCCCTGCATGTTCTCTTTGTTAATGTAAGGGGACTGATAGCCCCTTACTGAAACTGAATGGGCCTTTGATTGGCCACTCCAGCCTGGAAGAAAGACTATGAAACAGACAGCACCAGGGCCAGTGGGAGAGGCCAGTGTTCCAGGATGGCTTGATTGACTGACTGGACAGGCCAATGAGGGAGCCAGAAACATGCTTGCCCACTCCTGAGCTGAAACTGGAGGCTGGACATGCCTAGGCAAGCCAGAGTGTATCTGGGGCACAGCTAAGGAGGAAGCACTGAGTAGCCAGCAGCTGAGAGCCAGAGAACCCAGGAAAGGGGGCCTAGCTGGGCTGATTTGTACAGAGCAGCACCACAGCAGCTGGACCAGCAGAAAGCCAAGTCAAGCTGAGAAGAGCAGAGCTGGAGCCAGAGACAGAGCTGGAGTGATCTGAAGCTGGGTGCAGGAGGCCAAAGAAGGAATCCAAGGTGCTGATCTGATCTGTGCAGATCCACAGATGGAGAAGCAGAGGAGCGCCCCAGAGAGCCATGTGGAACCAGAACAGCAGCCATCTGGAGCTGGGTGTGGTGAGCATCTGGGGAACAGTGAAGGGGGGGGCTGATGCTGGGAAGAAGGGCCCTGCCCCTGGAGCTTGGGGACATGTGGCCACAGCCAGAGCCTGCATCTGACCCCTGGATCATCCAGTCACAGGCAGGCCTGGGCAGAGGGCTTGCAACGTGGACAACAGACTGAGAACATCCTCTACATCCCGGAGACCCTGTGTGTGATGTCCCTATGCCAGGGGACTTGTTGGGTGTTTTACCTTTAACCTTTCTCCTCTTTTCTTTATTTTAATTTGATTCTTGATTGCTGTTTGTTTAATAAATTATATTACTGTAAATGGCATACAGTGAGTGGTGGGCCAGGGAAGTGCCCAGTGCAGTCAGCATCCCAGAGTGGGGACACCCTACCCCTGCCCTGAATGACTACAACAAGATTGGGGGGGTCAAGCCCCCAGGAACTCTGGGCCAGTCTTGTTGGGGTTACAGGGACCCCACCACTCAGCAGAGTGGGGGGGGGGAACCTTTGAGGTCAGGCAGGTCACAGAATAAAGGAAGTGGGAGCAAGGGCTCAGAACCTGTTGCTACCCACCTTCACCGGGGTAGTGCATAAACCAGAAAAGTTCCTCATAATAGCAGGTACATCCCCCCACTTATACTAAGGTTCATGAGTTGAGCTCCTGAAGATTGTTCCTATTTGACAGGGGCTTTTAAATATTATTTATTTTTATTTCTCATGGATACTGATGGCAGATGTAGCACTTCTGGAATTAACTGTCTCCCACCCCCCTCTCTAGAGGACTAAGTCTCAACACATTCTCCCTTTGACCTACCTGTTTGTAATCACAGACCAAGGTTTTCAAGATACCCACATAACTCCTTCCCTATTTTCCATACATGTCTCCCCATGATTAAGATAATGAATTAGATGCAGGCTTTCATTAGCACCCCCAAGTGACATTATGAGGATGGGAAAGGATCTCTGGACTCCTCTGTTTTCTGTGCATCCACAGGTCCTGAGGTCACAGCACAAGTCACCCAGAAGTGAATTCTAAAGACTTTAGTTAGAACAAAGTGTTTAACTCCATAGGAGGGCAGTCTGTTTTGACCACTGTCAGAGAACAATAGGGACTGAGGGACTGATTCACTAGGAAAAGTTTCTCCTAGGTGGATCCTGCCCCACACTGAACAGAACCCACTCCACCCCAGGTTCCTGACAATCTGATTTTCCCCACATCAATTCTAATAATCACTTGGAGCCACCAAACAGCCATTTGGACAGAGGTCCAAACTAGAATGATAATCAGATCGATAATGATCCATACAAATAACAGTCAATAAGGTTAGTCTAGTCTAGAGATACATGTGGTTGTGTATTCTGTACATTTTTTGGATGAATATACTCACACCCTTCCTTGATAATTCCTAAGTGGGAGATGGAGATCTTAGGAACGGCTCAAAAGGTAAAGAAGGACTATATTAAATGGGCAAAGCTAATACAAGACACAAGACACAAGACACTTGTCTTCTTAGCATGGTGGACTACCTCTTATAACCTGATCATTACTGTTTTCTACTTCCATGTCCAAACTTTGATTGCTCGCACACTAGATATCATAGTACCCATATTCTGTAGACTTGCAGGTTGGTATTAATAACATATCCACGTCCTTTCCAAATAGTTCCTTCATCCTCAGCTCTGTTATGTCATAGAATCATAGAAGATGAGGATGGAAGAGTCATTTAGCTAAAAGCAGGGCCACCCATGACTAACTATTTAGAGGCACCTATTTTAACAACTGCTTCCATTTGAAGTAGCATTAAAAATAAATTAAAATTGAATTCAAACCAATTCAAAGTTAAACAAAATAAAATTAAATCAAAATTAATGTTAAATACAGCTCTGTGCAAATAGGCAGAGGGTATTAATTTTTATATTGTTTAGATGTATTTAGGAATAACAGTGGAAAACTATTGGAATAGTTTCATTAGCTGTAACATTTTGCACCATAACCAGACATAGGATATATTTTATACTCTTTACCTTTTTCCCTATCACATTTTATAACTATATATCAATATTTAATAAATGCACAAACATGCTTATAAAAATCCAGAAAAGAAACTGATATTTAGCTAATATTACCTTTGCATTCTGTTATGGTTTCCATTACATTTTTCTACTTTGAATAAAAATATTCAAAATATTTAAAAAAATCTTTGCAATTCCATTAGTTGTTGAGGCAAATGATTTATGTACATATGTTCATAAATGAGGCCTTTTGCAAAAAAAAAAAAAGATGTTTGATATCACACAGGATTAAATATACACAGACAGAATGAATTTACAATTAAAAACAAATAGTCCCAGAAATATTTATAATTGTACAAGATAAGGCATTAAGATAAAAAATTATTAAGGCAGTGCATTTTAGAAAATAGAGATGTAAGCCAAAGAGTTATATGTTTAAATAAACAAATTGTTACATTTTTATTTTAAAAATTAAGAAAGAATGGATCAAAACAATTCATATACAATTATTTGTCAAATTTACTGTATTAATTTAGGAATTAAAGGCTATAACTTTACTTTAAAGCTTTGCTATATGGAATATTTCAAAGACTGGGAAGTGTTTAGGATTAGACACAAAGTCTGCATTTTTGTTGCTTAACAACCATATCTGTAAAACAGTTAAGAATATCTTTGGCCATTACATTCCTGACACATTAAAATAATTGACTTACTTGACTTATTTAAAGTCACGCTTTTACCTGGTTTAAATTATTAGCACTGAGTGAGGTGCGGGGATGCGTTAAAGCGGTAGGGAACCCATACCCCTGATTTTCATCCGGGCTCTGAGAGGGCAGTAAGGGTCATTAATTGCTCTTGGAGAATCTGATTTTCTTTCCTGAGTGTATGATGATTTTTGTGTCCATGTCAGTTGCACTGCAGGAGTGCCATTGAACGTTGTAGTTAACTGTTTCTGGGAGACGCAATGTGAATTAATGAATTAATTTCAGAGAATAAATTGCTTCTCTCAGATTTTCATTTTGAAATTCCTTCCTATCCATTCCCTTGTCACCAAGTCTCAGTTTCTGTCTTCAAACATGCTCTGTGAACTGTTCCTTTTGTCCCTTTATCCAAGTTACCTTCCAGTGAAAGTATTGTTTGCTATTTTTTCTTTCTCGTCATTTTTCCTGCTCCGACAGGCACCAGGCTCAGTCTTGGTTTAAGTTATACCATACACTGGCTTTTATCATACAGTGAAGGTTGCAATGTGGTGTTCCCCGTTTCAGTTTTAAATTTTGCTAGGGTCATTTTTTTCCATTCCTGTCCCCGTTCGTAAGACACAGGGGTGTTAGATGCAGCCTGCTGTTGACTGCATATATTTATAACAGGGGTTGGCACTTCTATTTGTTGCAGGTTTTGTACAGCTATTTCCCAGGCTTTATTCTGTGCCTGTGCTTTCAATGTTTCTGGACTGCTTTTTGATCTGCCAGGAGAGTGGGAGCATCCCAGAATTGAAGTGATTGGAACTGTCACCTTCATGGTGTTTTCTTTCCCATATCCTGAGCAATTCCTGCTACCTAAAGCCCAACTCCAGGGAAGGAACTTGTTTACTCAGCAGGTCATTGAGAATCAGATACAACATTTTCCTGTCTACTGCACTGTTCCCCAGACCACGAAAGGCAGTGTTTGGCCTCTCCTACCCTACCCCCTTCTGTTGCCTGGAACAGATCAAAGGCCAGTTGCCCTGAACACTGAAAATGGAAGGTTATTTATCTGTAAATGTCCTTCTTCGAGATGGACTGCTCACATACATTCAGATGTAGGTGTCTATGTTCTGCAGTGCATGGATGCCCGGAAGGCTTTTTGCCCTAGCCAGTCCCTGTATGTTCATTGGCCCACACCCTCTTGGACCTGCGCACCTCTGTAGTATATAAGTTGACTGACCATGCCCCACTTCAATCCCTTCTTTCCACTAACTCCGAAAAGCGGGGACGGAGGGAGGATATGAAATGTATGTAAGCAGCTGATCTTGAAGCAAGACGTTTACAGGTAACTAACTTTCCATTCTTCTTCGAATTCTACTTATAACCATTCACCTACTTGAAGGCGGGCTCTGCTACTTGCAGGAGTGCTCCTAAGAGGAGGGAGTTAGGGTGTTCACAATAGTAGCAGAAGACAGAACAAACAGCAATAGTTTCAAGCTGCAGCTGGGCCAGTCAAGGTTGGATATTAGGAAAAGCTTTCTCGCTAGGAGGGTGATGAAACATTGGAATGTGTTATCTCGGAAGGTGGTGTAATCTCCATCTTTGGACACACTTGAGACCTGGTAAGGCAAAACCCTGGCTGGGATGTATTAATGGTAGTGGTCCTGCTTTTAGCAGGTGGATAGACTAGATGACCTCATGAGGTCCTTTCCAAAACTATGATTTTATGGTTCTATGACCAGGTTGCTGCCTCGCAGATTTCATGGATAGGGACCTGGGTGAGGAATGCCATGGAAGATGCTTGTGCTCTAATAAAAAGTGCTCTGATTCTCCCTGAGAAGGGAGTGTTTGCGAGGTAGCAGTCCTTGATGCAGCTTGGTATACAGGATGAGATGCTCTGGGTTGTCACTGCTTAGCCCTTGATGCGTTCAGCAACTGCCATGAAGAGCTGAGATGGTCTGTGGAAAGGCCTGGTTCGCTCAATGTATTTTGTAAGCACCCTTCTTACCTCGAGGGTGTGCCATCTCCTCTGGTCTTCTGTGACTTGAAGGTCAGTGAAGAACACTGGAAGGCAGATGTCTTGGTTGACATGGAATGGAGACACGATCTTTGGCAAGAAGGCTGGATGGGGCCTCAGCTGCACCTTGTCCGAGTGGAACATTGTGCATGGGGATTCTGAAGAAAGGATTCTGATTCCTGAAACCCTTCTGGCCAATGTGATGGCCACTAGGAAAGCCACCTTCTATGACAGAACCTGGAGAGTGAATGTTGTGAGGTGCTTGTAAGTGGGTTTTGTGAGTCCCTTGAGCACTAAATTTAGGTGCCAATGAGTGGCCGGGTCCTGGGTCTGGGGATACAGCCTCTTGAGGCCATTGAGGAAACTTGAGGTTGTAAGGTGAGAGAAAGGGGTTATCCCATCAAATGTATTGTGTAGGGCTGAGATAGCTGCCAGGTGTACCCTTAGCAAGGGGAGTGGAAGACCTCCCTTCTTCAGGCTGAGGAGGTAGTCCAGGATGGCTTCATTTTGTGCAGCCTAATGGGGTATCCTTCTTTCCCGAGCCCACAGGGAGAAATGTTTCCACTTCGTGCCATAAGTGGCCTTTGTGGAGGGTTTCCATGCTTTTGACCAGGACCCCCTGGACACTTGTTGAGCATGAACTCTCGTTGGGTTTTAACAATGAAGCTTCCATTTTGTCAGGTGTAGGACCTCCAGGTCTGTGTGACATAGGAGGCCGGGGTCGTGTGTGAGTAGATCCGCTCTGAGAGGGAGCATTATGGACGGAGCCACTCAGAGGTCTGGGAGGGTGGAGTACCAGGGTTGGTGTGGCCAATCTGGTGCTATCAGGATTATGTCTGCTTGATCCCTTTTTATCTTCAGTAGGGGCCTGTGAATCAGGGAAAAAGGTGGGGGGAGGTATAAAGTGGGGGGGTCAGTTTGTTAGGAGGGTGTCCGAGAGTGACCCTCTTTCCCTGCCCCGATTGAGCAAAACTGGCCACATTTGCAGTTCTCCCGTGATGCAAACTGTGGGGAACCCTATGTCTTGAAAAGGTGGTTCACCACCTCTGGGTTAGGGACCATTTCTGTTAGGGGAGAATCCTCCTGCTGAGACTGTCCGCCTGTGAAACTGGACTGCAGTGCTAGGTTCCATAATAGGGATGCTTTCCTGCATAGAGCAGGTGAGTGGGTACCTCCCGGTGGTTGATGTAGAACATGGCCGCAGCATTGTCTGCCATGATCTGTATCAACCTCTCTTCTATCCTGTCTAGGAAGGCTACACATGCTAGGCAGACCACGCTTACTTCCTTCACATTTATGTGCAGGGAACTGTCCTCCCACGACCAGGGGCCCAGTGTGGAGAGCTCCTCTGTGGTGTGGGCTCCCCATCCCATGTCTGATGCATCCATGATCAGGGTGAGGGAGGGATTCAGGTCTTTCAAGGGGACCCCCTCACAGGTGAATTGAGGGTTCTTGCAAATTCTTTGTGAGTCCAGGACCCCTTTGGGAATAGGGACGACCTGGTTCAAAGGGTGGCGATGGGGCTCGAGCACTGTGGCCAACCATAGCTGCAGACACCTCATTCTCAGGCGGGGCATCCTTATCACATATGTGGACGGTGCCACGTGGCCCAGCAACTGGAGGAAGCACCTTGCAGTCATGGTGGGGCATGAAGTAGCTCTGAAATGATGGTAGACATGGACTCAAACCTGGATGGGGGAAGTGATGCCTTTGCCTCCATTGAGTCTAGGCAGGCCCCTGTGAAGTCCTAATTGCTTGATGGGGAGAAATTTTATTGTTCCCTGTTTATGAGGAGGCATAGTCTGCTGCACAGGCTCCCTGGGGGATGAACACTGTCCCTGACTTGGTACACTGATTTTCCTCATCCTTGGATAGATAGGGGTATATCTGCGTACCCTGTTTCCTCAAGTGGGCTACTACAGCCGCAAAGCACTTTGATTATGTCTACACTTAGAATGTTACTTTGAATTAACTTAATTCGAACAACTAATTAATTCTAACCAATAATCATTAGTTTGAATTAAGTGAATTTGAACTCACGTGGCCCCACTAGGAAAACCAGTTTGAACTACCATGTCCATGGACAGGGCTTGTTAGTTCGAATTAGGAGAAGGGCACAATGGGAGGTGAGGCAACATGGCCCCCAAGAAGGGCCATTCCCCCACCCAGTCTTCTGCCTGGCTCTAGGCCCCTGAGCCAGGCACGAGGTAAATGACCTCCCACACAGCTCTAGAACTCTGAGTTGGGTGCTGGGAAAAGCAACACCTCCTGGCTCTAGATCACTGAACCGGGTGCAGGGAAAAGCATTTATCCCCCCACCCTGGCTCTATGCCATTGAGCCAGGCACAGGGAAAAGCATCCCCCTCTCGGCTCTCGCCTGCTGAGCTGTGCGGTGGGGAATGACATCTCCCAAATGGCTCTAGCTGCAGTCAGACAGGGGATGCTTTTCCCTGCACCTGACTCAGAAGGCTAGAGCCAGGTGGGGGATGCTTTCCCCGCCGCCCAGCTCGGCACAGCCAGGGCACACCCTGCCTGGCCTTGGGGCACTGGCTGATGCAGGGAAGGGATCCTTGAGCCTGGTTCTGGGAGTGCTGGCTGAGTAATAGGGAACGCACCTTCCTGTTTGGCTGTAGCGCTTTTGCCAGGCAGGGGAGAAGGCATCCGCTGCCTAGCGAGTGTACCCAGAGCCAGGCGGGGGTTTGCCTTCTCCCTCACCCAGCAAGCACACCCAGAGCTGAGCAGGTGGTGCCTTCTCCCCTGCCCAGCAAATGCACTTCGGGGGGGGGGGGGAGGAGTGCATTCCCTGCTGCCCCACCAGCACTCCCAGAGCCAGGTGTGGGGTTCCTTCCCTGCACCTGTCTGGCTCTGCAGAACTGGGTGATAGGTGCCCCACCCGCCGCCTGGACAGCAGACTGGGCCACCGTTGGCCCTAGGCCAGATCAGGGCCAGGTGGGTGGTGCTTGCCCCAGGCACTGGAGGGCAGGTGCTTCCTTCCAGGGTGCCAAGTACCCTGGGAGAAAGGTCAAACCACATTAATTTGAACTAACCATTAGTTCGAATTAATGTGGCTCCACTGGGTTAGTTCGAACTAATAAGTTCAGACTACCGCTTAGTTTGAACTAGGCTTTCCTTAGTTCAGACTAAGGGAACTCTTTAGTTCAAACTAATAAAAACTAGTGTGGTCATTCACTTATTTAGTTTGAATTAAGCCTCCTTTGGTATGTCCATGTGTATCTTTTAAATTGAAATTACATTGGTTATTTTGATTTTAAAAAGATTAGGTCCACATGACATTTTCTTGTTTCAGACCAACGAGCCATGTCATTTTGAAACAGGAGACGTTATTTTGAAATAGCTTAAGCTTACCTTAATTCAAATAATCTGTTATTTCAAAATGGTTAATTCGAAATAACGCCATTCAGACGTATTATTTCGAAATAACCGTTATTTCAAAATAAGACTTTTGCCCTTCTCCTTCCCAGGGTGCCTTCCTTTTTGTATATATTGGGTGGGGGCATGGTGCAATAAGGGGGCCATGTTGCCACACCTGCCATGGTGCCCCCCTCTTCTAATTCGAAATATCAAGTCCCACGTCTGGACTGGCTATTTTGGTTTGAGGTTTTTGCTTATTTCAATTTAAATTAATTCAAATTAAGGATTTTATTTCAAATTAACGTATTTCGATTTAACTTAAATCAAAATAAGTGTGTATGTGTGGACATAGCCCTTAATTCAAACTAAATTATAAGTGTAGACATTGCCTTTGTGAAGACCCTTGGTGCTAGCAAGAAGCTGAAGGGTAGTGATGTGAATTGGAAGTGTTCCCTGCTCACCATGAAGCCGAGGAACCTTCTGTGCTTTCGCCATATGGAAAAGTGGAAGTAAGTGTCCTTTAGGTCAGGGGCTATGAACCAATCCACTGGGTCTATGGATGGAATGATTTGTGACAGGGAGACCATTCGGAACTTTATTTTCCTTAAAAATTTGTTCATAGCTCTTAGATCTAAAATGGGCCACAGGCCTCCATTTGCCTTCAGGGCCAGGAAGCAATGCGAGTAGAAACCCCTCCCTCCCCCTTTCCTTTTAGGGGACCTTTTCTATGGGACCCAGGGCCAGGAGATTTTGACATTCCTGTTTTAATATCTCATCATGGGAGTGGTCCTAATGTCTGAAATTAGGGGGTGGTTATCTGTCTGGAGGTATGGCTCTGAACTGTATGGCACAGACTTGAGAGACCATGTCTAAAAATACATTGGTCCAAAGTTATCTTGGCCCATTGGTGTCGGAATGGGGCAGGTGACTCTTGAATGGAGCTCTGAGTTTGGCGGTTGGCAAAGAACTCTGGAAAGAGATCAAAATCTCTGCCTAGTCTCGGATAGGCAGTTATTAGTATTCTGCTGCTGGGGGGGCTGGCTACCTCTTTGGGCTTGGGGGCCCTTAGTGCCCCTGCCCCTGTCTCTGTCCCTGCTCCTGTATGCACAGTGGAATGACTGGAAAGGCTGAGTCCTTTGTCTTTACTGCTGCTGGAGTTGTTGCTGGGGTTGGTGGTGGCGCTGTGGTTGCTAGGGGTTAAAAGATTGCCTGGCAGTCTGAGGGGTGTACATTGCCAGACAATGCAACTTGGCTCTGGAGTCTTTCATGCCATGCAGTTTCATGTCTGTTAACTCTGCAAACAGCAGAGGACCTCCAAGAGGATATCCTGGATTGACTGCTGCATTTGCAGGGACGGTCCTGAACCTTGAGGCCAAGAGGCCCTATGCACGGCTAATGATGAGGCTACCCCTCAGCTCACTGTGTCTGTAGCATCCCAGAAAGTCATCAGAGTGTCTCAGGCTGTGAGGAGGCTCTCCCCCACCAGCGTGGTATAATCCAACAAGTGCTCAAGAGGCAGGAGGTCTTTCAAACACTCCATGGAGCACCAAAGGATAAAAGCGCATTGTCCCATGAGGGCCTGATGGTTGGCAATGCATAGCTTCAGGACCATGGTGGAATATATCTTCTGAAAAGGTACGGCTTCTTAGCTTCCTTGTTCTTAGAGGAGGCTACTGGCTGACCCTGCCTCTTGTGCTGGTTCACTGCATTGATCACCAGGGAGCCTGGTGTGGGATGATTAAAAAGGAAGCCAAACTTGTCCACTGGGACATGGTACTTCCTTTCTGCCACCTTGGAGACTATGGGGATCAAAGAGGGGGTCTGCCACCTGGCTCATGTGATTTTCAAGACCCCTTCATGCATGGGCACTGCCATTCTCACTGGAGGGGCTACATTGCCCACATCGAATAGGCGGTTGAAGTCATCCCAGATGATCTTGATCTGCAGGTCGAGTTTGGTGGCCCTGAGCATTAGCAGTTCCTGCTCTGTGTGTGGGTCATCCCTAAATGACAGGGACCTCTGATAGGCAGCTTTGTCAGGGGATGAAGAGGACAACATCCTCAAGCTGTGTTGATGGGACCTCAAAGGACCCACACTGGAATCTGACTTCTCATTGGATTGTGTGACCAGTCCTTAAAAGTTCTCAATGCTGAGTCCCATGCCAGGGTTGATCAGTCCTGAAGGGACTGGCACTCCAAGTCCCCGCACTGAGAGGGTAGAGAGCAGCTTCTTTTCTGCAGCAGTACCAGATGTGCCCCACGAGGGGAAAGTGTCTCCCGAGTAGTTTGTGCCAGAGCTCTACCCTTGGGGCTTTGGTGCTGAGGAAATGAGGGGGAGTGTTTTCTCCTGCGCTTACTCTCTGGGCAGGTTGTGGCCTGGACCAGTCCTGATGGGGATGAAGAGTGTTGATCATGGTGACAAGTGTCTGAGCCTTTTGATGAGACCAGTGAGGGCCTAGTGCAGACTGACTTTTATGAATGGGGCTGAAACCTGTCTCACAATGATTCCTTTGGGGAGAACCAGAGTTAAGCCCATCATTGCCCAAATCTGATCTCGGGGATGCTGCAGCGAGGTCCTTATGGAGCCAGCATGCTCAAAGAGGTGGGACTGCGACTGCTGCAATGGCAGCGGTGAAGAGCTGCACCGATTTCCCCCAAGTTACTGCCCTGAAGGGCTGGGGCATTTCAGGGTGGGGCCATGGTGACTACGGTGCCAGCTGCGCTATGGTGCCAGGAACCATTGGCTCGGGGCTGTGCTTGGAGCCTGACTAGGCCTTTGATATCAGAGCCTGTTTTCCTTTAGAGGTTACTGGCCTAGGTGGAGTGGGGTCAGCAACGGCAGAAGTGCCTTCATAGCTTTGAAGCCACAAGGACTCAGGCCTTTGTGCTGAGGATGAAGTTTGTGCTGGGGAACCTGACCTGTGCTGACAGCAAGGCTTGCTCTTAGGGGTGTGGCGAAGGTAGACTGTGGCCCTGGATGGCCGCCTTCAGTTTCCTGGAGGGAGACCGCTACTGAGGAGGGGCCAGCAATGTTCCCTCTAAGAGATGCTGGCAGCTGAGCAACTCATGTTGCTCACTGTGCTGCCCCCCCCCGCTTGCTGCACTATCCCCCCGTGGGCCCACTCCCGGCGGCCCCCCCTGCTTCCTGCTCCCAGCTGCCCCCCATTCCCAGCTGCCCCCCCGCCCCCTGCTCCCAGCTGCCCCCTGCTCCTGGGCACCCCCCCCACCCCTGCGGGCCTGCTCCCGGCCGCCTCCCTGGCCCACTCCCAGCTCCCCAGCAGCCTCCCCGCCCCCACTCCCAGTGGCCCCCAGAAACTTACCTTGTGGCTGGAGCCGCACGGCCCAGCCACAGCTCCTGGGGCCAGAGAAGCTCTACGGAGCATGCCCAGATTTTCTGGGCATGCTCCGTTAGAGCTTCTCTGGGCGGGAGTTTTCAAAACTCCCTGCCCCAGAGGAGCTCTATGGAGGGCCTCTGGCTGCCGGCAGTGCGCTGCCAGCAGCCTTCCCTGC
>ML682134.1:3191154-3238619 GCA_007922195.1 Podocnemis expansa
CCCCGCCGGTGCCTGCAGCCCCCTGCGGAAGTGAAATAGCAAGTTCATAGTATGAACCTGCTATTTTGTTTCCGCCTTTTTTCCTTATTTCGAATTAAAATTTTGTTAATTCGAAATAAGTTGTTTCGAAATAAGCATTATTTTGATATACGGTTGTTGCGAAACAGCCATATTGAAATAACTGGCTGTGTGAGAACACAGCCATAGTCATCCTGCAGTCAACAAGTATTGCCATGTCTTTCTTCTATTCTGTCTCTCCCAACTCATGCGTCCCCAGCTTACAGCAAAAATTCTTGGTTTACTCTCTAAATGCCAGACTTCCACTATAAATTTTCTAACCACCCCCCTTTCTCCAACTACACCACTGCACTCTCTCCCTCATTCTGCAAAGTTCCTTTTCTATCTATCCCTCCATCCGCACACCATTCTCCATCTAGCCATCTCCCAATGGTGTTAGCCAGTTCTGCAATATCGCAACTATATTGCTGCCTTCCCCTCCACCGTGCTGGCTTGCTGCTCTTTTTGCCAATGACAATAGAGTTAAAAAACATTTGGCTGCTCTTTGGGTTTATTCCCCCCAGAGCCTTTGCAACTGGTCACCACTGTCATAGGCAAGTGGGCCAGGTAGTTCAAAGCCATCTGAAGGAGGGGTTGTTAAAATTGTGTCAGCCTTCAGTGGGCCCTGGGCCCTGAACACCTTGACTGATTTTAAAGCTTCCACCCCAGCCTGTCAAGTGCCTGTGCCCCAGGGAAACTCAGCACCCTGCATCTCCCAGTTCAGGGGTTTGTGGTCAGATTCTCACAAGCCAAAACACACTTGGCCCCCCAAATATGTACTGTATGGCCAGGAGCAGCTATATACTCGAGTCCTCAGCCTTTGCACAGTACAATGGGAACAGCTTCTCAGGGACTCAACCACTCACTGCACAGCTACCCACCATGTAAGAGTGGGTGGGTAATGGAGAGGGAGCCTTTCCTCACTAGGCAGTGCCAGCCTCCTGTACAAGGTGAAAGATTAGGGAAAAGTTTCTAACTCCAAGGAACTTTACATCCTGTATTAGGTACCCCAAGAGAGAGTGTCAAATCCTGAATGTTGTAGGTTGTTAAGACCCAGCTAGCCAATCCACTGTCAGGGAGGATCTAGGTCCCACCTCAGAGCAGGGAGCTGGACTAGGGGACCTCTCAAATCTTTTGAGATTGATATTTCTATAGTTTTTGCTATGAAATATCTTCTGAAAAGAAATTCTCTGAGTGTCTCTCCTCTCCACTGCCCGTTATCTGCGGACAGCTGTGCGGAGGCCAGGGAAATATGAAACATCACAACCAGGAAACAAAGCTTCCCTTGGAAAGTTCCTGAGAACCAGTAGGTGAAGGAAATGACTCAGCAGGTGGTGATATGACAGGTTTTTCAGGTAGTCTATATTTTGCTGCCTTCCCAGCCACAGACTCACTCCTCTAATCCTCAGATAGCTTGCCTTTTTCACTCTAGTGACTGACTTCACTCCTGATATGGCTCTTCATGTATGTGCACCTTGTACTGTAAGGGGAAGTAGAGATGGTCCCACTCACATGCTTGCCTAGTCAATAGAGGCTGTCAGTCTGCTATAGGTTTTCCTCCAGGCCCTGACCACTGTGAGTGCTTCAAAGCAACAAAACACCCCCCAACAGAATGTTTCAGAGGCTGTGGTGCTTGATCCTAGTGCACAGACCAGTCCAGGAACAGCTCAAGATGCTGATCATGTGCAGATGCTGGGGACCCACCATGTGGCTGGTGGAATATTTCCCAGGATTTCCAAGAAGCACCTCAGATAAGCCATGAAGATGCCAGTCATAAGGCTTTGGAGGATGCCTCCCAGGGGACTATGCAAGATTCTAATATTGTTGAGTTTTTATCTCAGAAAGCAGGCCAGGAGGCTTTACAAATGTCAGGGTGATGTTTTTCTGCTCTTCTCTGCAGCCACCTGAGCTCAGGATGTCCCATTTTACCATAAGAGAGGCTGGTATTCATAGTTTATCCCAGAACTCCTGAGTCTTAGGATTTATAAAACACACAAAGTGTTTGATGGATAAAGGGGGGAAGTGGATGAAGCATGATTTTTCACTGATTTGCAAACCTCAGAATGTTAGGTACAGGAGAGATTGAAACATCTGGGCATCCAAGGTCATATAACCCACCTCCAATGCCTGTCACAATGGTATCTAGCCTTCCTGCCAAAAGCCTGTTAGTCCCTAGTATCTGGGGACCCTCCACATGTCAGAACATTTCTCTAGGGGGGCTTATTGGTTGACTCTGGGGCCCTGTCCCTTGCTCATTCTTCTGGTATGTGTACTGAGGAGGAAGAGGGGAGCTGAGGCATGCCAGCAGGTGACTCAGGATTGGCCACACTTTTAACCAGTTGATCTACTGGAGTGGAAAACATGGGCAAGCATAGATAATTCAGGAGTCAGATGTGCTGGGTCCTGGCCCTCCTTCCAGATGTTCTGGGGTATGAGACACCCAGTCCCAGAGGCTATATGTGCATTTAGAATGTTACTTTGAATTAACTTACTTCAACCTAAGAATGGTTAATTCAAAGTAAGTTAATCTGAAGTAACATGGCATCACTATAAACCCAAATCAAACTAGCATGTCCATGGACAGGACTTGCTAGTTTGATATAGGAAGGGGACACCATGGGAAATGTGGCAAAATGGCACCCAAGAAGGGCCATGGCCCCACCAAATACATAGAAAGAGGAGAGCTCTCTGGGATGGAGAAGGTCAAACACATTAATTGGAACTGATGGTTAGTTCAAATTAACACGGCTCCACAGGGTTAATTCAAACTAATAAGTTTGAATTAACCATTACTTGGAAGTTCAGGGAGATTTTATAGTTTTGAAGTAAGGGCTCATTACTTCGAACTAAGGAATTGCTTACTTCAAATTAATGAGAGCCAGTGCGACCATGCACAAGATTAGTTTGAATCAATCCTCATTAATTCGAACTATGTTTCAAATGTAGCCATAGCCTGAGTGCAGAGCTGGATTTTGGTGTTCGTAGGCTCTATGCACTTTTGCTCAAAAATGTGCAAAAAGAGGGGTAAATGCCCATTGAAATACGTTGATAGACATGATGCACTTTAAACTATTCTAATGCTAAACCACATGATTTTCCTTATTTTTCCTTATTTTTTCTGCTTTTTTAATTTTTTCCTTCCTTCGTAGGCCCTAAAATTTCATAGGCCCTAGGCACTGTGCCTACAATGCCTAATGGGAAATCTGGCTCTGCCTGAGGGACTTCTTCCTGGGCTCCTTCCTCCAGAGGGAGGTTGTTTTCCAGTCCTTGGCTCTTGCTCATGCCTCCCCCACCCCCATGTGAGCCAACTGGGGCTGAGTTATCTGTGGGCTTGTCTGAGACCCCAGCTCTGCACAAGGGGAGGGTTTATGGGTACTGTGGTTTGTCACTAGTTCTATAAAGCTGCCAGGGCTGAGAAAGAAGCACTATCATTTTCCCCAGACAGTGGCAATGCTGCTCTTCATTTTGCTGCCTGCAATCTTTCTTCTGCCCCCTGGAGCTGAGGCTGGTGAGTAAGGGGGAATCAGGAGCTCTCCAGACTCTTTGTGAATCCATGTTCCTCCCTAGAATCAGATACTTCTGCCAGAGTGATAGCTGCCTCCCTGGACCCATCTGGGAAAAGTTTGGAACTGGGCATGAGGGAGCCTGGATTGCAGAGCTGGTGCTGAGATAAAGCACTTAAGATACAGAGAGAGAGAGAAACTGAGAATAGGAGAGAGACACAGGGGATCTTAATTGGATGCTGTGGATCTGGGATAGAAGTGTGGTGTGGTGGTTGGAGCAGGGGTAAACTATGAACCACGATTCCTTTTGTTCTATTCTAAGCTACGGAGGGAAAATGTGTCTAATGGTTAGGGTGGTGTGGGCAGCTGGAATCTGGATTCCTAGGTTCTATCTCCTTTGCCTCTGCTGTTGTTTTAAATTCAGACTCTTTAGGTAGAGAACGGTGCAGCACTGAGCTCAAAGAGCAGGGTGGCTGGGGGATGCAGGTATGATTTTGCTCAGGGTCTGTCCAGTGCCTGGCGTAATAGGAACAATATAAAAATAACAGCATCATATTTTCAAATGTGCCTCCTTGATTTGGAAGTCAAACCAACATATGTTAGACATCATTGCAAAATGGTCTGGTCTGAGCTACTCATGGACTTGCACTGGTTTAATGAAATCAATTTTAAACCATATTTGTTATGCAGCTAGTTTGGCTCCACATGTGGTTGCTCTGATTATGGATACATAGAAGACAAGAGGTATCAGGGATCTCAGAAGATCACCTATGTCAAGGCTGTTTCCCAAATCTGGCACTTTGAGTGCAGAAAGTAGAGGACTGCAAAAGGACTTAAAACTCACTGGCCTTAATGCCTTGACTTAAAACTCTCCAAGGCTACCAATTTCCTGGCCTTGGAGTGGTATTGCTGCCACCACCCAAACACAAAACCTCTTGGAAACCCAGGAAGGTGCACTTAGGAATTCATTCCTGTGAGGTAACCTCAATTGCTTTTCTCCTCCCTCAAGAGAGCAATTGAACCCCAGCTGTGAGATCACCTGAAACTGGGACAGAATCCCCTTTAGTAGTTGGCTGTGCCATCTGACGCATATGCATACAAAACCTCTTGCCTTTTAGGACACAGAACCAGATCTTTATTTTTCAAAGATAAATTATTTAATGAAGAAGATCAGCTAAGAAACAAAGAGAGTTGCATCTCTGTGATTTAACCTAGGTGGTTACAGGGTAGTGGGGAAGTACATGTGGTCAGCACAGAGGAATGCAAAAAAGATCCAAAACATAGAAATAATCTGACTGCATTGAGCTAAACATTCACTGTTCTATTCACACATGATCAGTTGTAGACTTGAGCCTATCTTTGACACAGCTGTTGCTGGATCCTTCAGGGCTGTCTCTCTGGCCTCCTCATGATCCTTCCAGGAACACTCCTGCCACCAAACAGGAAACAGGCAGTGTTGCTGCAATTAAAAAAACCTGTATTTTGTTTATATTGGCTCCCCTGAGACTCACTGACCATGGTGTTAACCCCTTCCTACCCAAGATTATTACAACCTATTCAAACCTTCCATTCAAAGCAGGACCAACGCCAATGAAATCATCCCATTCAGGGCTTTGTCAAGCTGGACTTTAAAAAACTTCTAAAGGAGATTTCACCACCTCCCCAGGTAACTCATGCCAGTGCTTCATCACTTTCCTAGGGAAAAAAGCTTTTCCTACCATGCAGCCTAGACCTTCTCCACTACAACTTCAGACCGTTGTCTTTAATTGTATCAGCTACCATCCCAGGCTATGTCTGCACTTCAGAAGTTAATTCGAATTAACAAAGTTGAACTAATAAGTTTGACTTTGATTCAAACTAAATCTGACTTCAGTAAGTCAAATTAATAAAGTGTATTAATTCAATTTAAATGTTAAGTCAAATTAGTGGACTTTGTTAATTCAAACTAACTGCCCCAATTCAAATTTATTTAGTTTGAATTAAAGCTTAATCCTGATCTACACTCCCCTTAGTTCAAACTAAGAATTGAACTAAGTGCTTAGCTGGAAATAAATGCAGGTTTTATTAATTCATACTAAGCTTTCATTGGTTCAAATTAAGGAATTCTCTAATATGAATGAGTGAAATCCTAGATTCAGAGGAGACTAAGTGAATTTGAATTAAGGCTCCTTAATTCAAACTAACTTGTCAGTGCAAATGCACCCACTGAGAACAGCCTAGCTCCATCTTCCCTGGAACCCTCTTTCAGGTACTTAAAGACTGTTCTCAAATCCCTCTTCCTTTTTCTCTTCTGCAAACTAATAACCCCAGTTCCTGCAGCCTTGCTTCATAAGTCATATGCTGCAGTCCTCTAATCATTTTCCTTGCCTTCTGGTGGACTCTCTACAGTTTGTCAAAATCAGTGTTGCAGGGGCGTGTCTGGGGCGGGGAAAGACCCGGGGCATGGGCCCAGCCCCGCCCCCGGAGGGCAGACCCCGCCCCCAGACAAAAGGCCCCGCCCCCCGGCCGGGGATGGGGCCAGGGGGAGGCCGTGGCGCCGCCGCCGCCGGCTGGGCCACGCTGCTGTGCGGCGCGGCTCAGCCTAGCCTGGCCCGCTGCCACGGCCCTGGATCCCCGGCCGGGGACGGGGCTGCCGCGGCCGCAGCCAGGCCCCGGATCCCCAGCGGCGGACGGGGCCGCTGCAGCCGCGGGCTGCTGGCCGGGTCCCGGATCCCCAGCAGGGGACGGGGCGGCCAGCCGGGCCCCGGATCCCCGGCCTGGCCGCCGGTGGCTGCAGCGGCCCCGTCCGCCGCTGGGGATCCAGGCCTAGGCTGAGCCGCGCCGCACGGCAGCGCGGGCTAGTTGGCGGCAGCGGCGTGGCCACCCCCTGGCCCTATCGCAGGCCAGGGGGCGGGGCCTGCCGGGCGGCCAGAGAGGCCCCGGATCCCTGGCCGGAGACGCGGCCGCCGTGGCCGCGGATCCCCGGCCCGATTGGGCCGGAGACCCGGGGCACCGGCGTTGGGACCTGGGGCACGTGCCCCGTGTGCCCAGCGCTAGCGACGCCACTGCCGTGTTGTAGTGGTTGGGAGAGAACTGGACACTGAACTGCAAATGTACCCTCACCAGTGCCAGAGGGCAAGAATCACTTCCCTCCATCTGCTGGCAAATGTGTTATTAATGCAATCTAATATGCTGTTTGTCTTTTTGGCAATAAAGGCACTCTACTGACTCGTCTCCAGCTTCTTGTCCACTGTGAACTTCGTTCGTTTTCTGCAGAATGGCTGCCAAGCCTGTCAGTCCCCAGTCTGTAGCAGTGAATGGGTTTCTTCCATCTTAAGTGCAGGACTTTGCACTTGTCCTTGTTGCACCACATCAGATACTTATTGGCCCAGTCCCCCAATTTCTCCAGATCACCCTGTATTGTATGCTGACCCTCCAAAGCATCTACCACTCTCCCCTACTTAGTGTCACTTGCAAGCTTGGTGAGCATGCAATCAACCCCATCCTCCAGATCATTAATGAACATTTGCAGGTGATACCCTGCTGGGAGGGGTTGCAAGTGCTTTGAAGGATAGGATGACAATTCATAATGATTTGGACAAACTGGTGAAATGGTCTGAGGTAAACAGAATGAGATTGAATAAAGAGAAGTGCAAAGTAGTCCACTTAGAAAGACCAATCCATTGCATACATACAAAATGGCCAATGACTGCCTAGGAAGGATTACTGCAGATAGGGGTCTGAGTGTCACAATGGACCACAAGCTAAATATGAGTCAACAGTGTAATGCTGTTGCAAAGACAGGAAACGCTATTCTGGTAACTATTAACAGGAGTATTTATAAGTATGAAATGAGAAGTAATTCCTCTGCTCTGCCGCATGCTAATTAGGCCTTAACTGGAATATTGTGTACAGGGCTGGCTGCCTCATTTTAGGCAAGATGTGGAAAAAATTTAGAAAGTACAGAGAAGAGCAACAAAAAATATTAAAGGTGTAGAATATTTGACTTATAAGGAAAGATTTGAGTTTGCTTAGCATGAAAAAGAGGTGATTAAGAGGTGGCATGGTAATAGTTTTCAAGTACCTATATATTCTTAAAGGGGGAGGGAGAAAAATTATTCTCCTTAACTACCATAATAGGAGAAGAAGCAATGGGTTTAAATTAAGCAAAGCAGGTTTAGGTTAGATATTAGGAAAAAATTCTTTACTGTCAGGGTGACTAACCACTGGAATAATTTGCATAGGCAGGTTGAGGTATCTACATCATTGGAAACTTTTAGGAGCAGATTAGATAAACACCTGTCAGGGATGGTCTATTGGGGTGGGCAATAATTCTTGGACATAGGCCACCAGGTCAGCCAGGAAGGTGGGGGTGGTGCAGAGGTAGCCCCAGGGAGCCACTGGGGGGATGGATTGCCACAGAGCTGGTGCTGAGCATCTGATGGGGGTGGGAATGGTGCACGGAAGGCCCTGGTGAGTAGGTAGAGCTGACTGTGGGGCTGCTTGGCAGCAGAGAGCTGGACCAGAGGTGGCCGGGGTGGAGAGCAAGGCCACAGCTGTGCAGAGTCAGCTTCTGAGTCACCTCGTTGCAGGGAGCCAGCTAGAGGGTGGGGTGGCACAATGCAGGCTGTGGGACTGCAGCTGCCCAGCCCCAGGGAGCTCACACAGGCAGGGGGAAGGGCCAGCATGGGAGTGCAGAGCCAGCCCTGGGGAGCTGGCTGCAGAGTCATGTGTCAGCAAGGACCCTACCAAGGGTCCATCTGGGGACTGGGCAGGTTGGCACCAGAGAGCCAGCCGGGAGCCAGGAGAGAGCCAGCTGGAGGGAAAGAGTGGGTTATCCGGCCGGAGATCAAGGTGGGCCAGACAAGCTTCATAGATGGGCTGCATCCAGCCCATGGAGTGTGTCTTACCCACCCCTGATCTAGATGGTACTTGGTCTTGCCACAAGTGCAGGGAACTGGATTTGTTGACCTTTAAAGATCCTTTCAAATTCTAGGATTCTAAGTTTCTAAGAAGTTGGATAAAACTGGCCACAGCAATGACCATTTAGCTATTCCTCTTATTATCACCTGTCAACAAGACATTGAAACACTTATTGCTACCCATTGAGCCAAATGATCTAGCCAGCTTTCTATCCATTTGACAGCCTGCGACAGGGTGCTGCCAGAATCTGGTCTAGTGTGCCACTCTGACTCCCCGGTCTCCACTTCTAAACCCTGACTTACCCACTTTGCCAGGTAATTAGTCACTCCTGAGTCAGTCTGCACCAGGATCCTGTATATAATCGGTCCCAGGAAATGGGTGTGTGTCCACTAGGCACCTATGGAACAGTCCCCAAGTGAGCACCCTTAGTCCCCAGATACCTCACCCAGAAGTCCCATCCTACAGAGACTGGAACCCTTCCCCAATCACCAAAGACTCATGTCCATCCATTTGTCAAAGAAATGGATAGGCCCAGCCACTCTGATTCACACCTCCTAAAGTCCATACATCTTTAGGTAAAGCAAACACTAGTTTATTGATAAGGGTATGATTTTAAGTGAGTTTATAGTAAATCAATGTATAATCATTAATAAAGGAGTCAGGAGTCAATACAAGTAACTGAAAGACATAAGGCACATGCTAAACCAATAACACTACTACAAGTATGCTCATTTCACCACTCAAATCTGGCTGTGATGGTTTGTAGCCATCTCTGCATATTTTAGGGCAGGGTCCAGTCCTTGTTGCAGATGTTCCAAGATAGAGTCTCTGGGCAAGAAATCTAGAGAAGCTCCAAGCATCCGTCTTTGTTTTCAGTCTTCTCTCAGAGCCCCTCCTCTTACTGGGCTGAGGTGATTTCTTTGTCCCATCTGATCCAGGGACCTCAATTTACATTTTACAATTTTCAAAATTTACAATTTTCTTTGTCATGTAATTCCCCAGCCTCTGTTCTAGATATACTCCTGTGGGTCTGGGTTATGTAACATGCTTCACACCAATATATATATTGATACTACAGAAAAAAAACATGATATCATAAGAGTAAAGTAGAGCATTCAAAATGTAACCTTGCATGGCATGACTGGCATCAAATCATACAATCTCAATGCAAAAAGTAAACAGAAAAATCATATAGATCATAGACTGAGGTGCATGAATGTGCATCCCATGACATAGTCCATTCAGTCAACCAATGCTTTTTCACTTGTTAATAAAATTACTGTAGAAGACCATATCAAAAACTGATTTTGATTTCAACTTGGTCTATAACACTGAAAACTTCTTAAGAGCCAGCAATCCCTGCAGACCCTATGTTCAACCATACCAGTGCATCAAGTTATGAACTGTGCAGGGTTATAGAAAATCTTGCAGCCTCTATTTCTTAAATGCTGCATCCCTCAGATAGACAGAGGCTTTCTGATTTCCACCTGCATTAATTCCTGCTCAGTTTATCTCCATGTTGCCATGTGCTAGTCCTGTCTTTCAGCTTCACTAGTTCTTCACCTTCCATTCACCACGCTGTATTCAGCCCGATTGTCCAGATTTGGTTTCATAATCAGTGAACCGCCTGAATTTCAACTTATTCAGAGCTTGTCCATAAAGGGCTTTAGGTTTCAGGTAAAATGTTGACTTTTCACTGACAACTTACAAATTAAACTTTTTGATGGAGCCACCAAAAAAGTACACCCCCCCCTGAAAATTAGGTGTTAATAATCAGTTTTTCTAAAAACAATGGAGCAGTGTTCATGGGGAGCTGACAGTTTCTGGAAAACTCCATTTTTTGAGGGGAAAAAAGGATAGATTGGTCGATTTTTCAGGCACCCCAGGATTGTCATGATGGCTGACAGACAAGGTGAATCATCAGGAAGGGATGTGTCAAAGGCTGCCTGGTCTATTCTGAGCAGGTGTATGCTCCACATGGCAATGACTCAAAGCAGGACAATTGTTGACGCTCTCGAAGTCCACTGCCACCGATCCTCCAGAGGGGTCAGAGATTTTGGTGTGGTCTTCATTAGAGAGTTTTGTTGATTTTGTCAACAGAGCGAGGGTGACAGTCTCAGTGTGGACACTGTGTCCCTTCAAAGTGGTGGAAGGCTGTCATTCTTGGCAGGTTCACAACTCCACTAGAACAATGAATTTGACAAGAAGTGGGACAAGAAGCCCCACAAGCCCAGGGTGTGATCCCCCATGCATCCTGACTTCTGGTTCAGCCACAAGTCAGGGCAGCAGCATGGTGACTTCTCTTCTCCCTAGTCCTAGCCAAGAGAGGGCTTCAACCACCTGTGTCCACTTGGTCCCAGCTTGCACTCAGGAGTAGGCAGTTGCAAGCTGGGGATGGGCAGGTCACAGGTGGCTGCAGCCTGGCTACTGGCTCCTAACTGCAAGCCCAGACATTGACAGATGCAGTCAGTTCCCATCTGTGACCAGGGAGGAGAGAAGTCCCCTTGAGACTGCCCAGCTGCACCCAAGAAGGGGAGGAGGGGCATTCCACAGACATATCAGGAGACTGTGGGCTCACAGCAGGAAGCTGTGAAATGGGTCTCTCAGCTCTTCACAGGATGCCCCTCACTGATACACCCCACCAACCCAAGAGGAGCTGTGTGAACATCACCCATGGTTGTAATTATAGTGGTGAATAAGAGTGGGCATATGTGGACTGAATTATCTAGTGCAGACAAGGCCTTAGATTCATCCATTGGCTCGAGAGTGCATCCAGTTTCTTGGAGCTGGAGAGAGAACAGGAATGCAGGCATATCATCGAGCCTGGGGGTGGCTGTGGGTAATCCCCTTTGGTATGAGGAGTTCGGTCTCAGTCTGTCTCAGTTAGACATGAGGTCCTTTATATGAACTTGGTTTTCCCCAGGTGAGATCATTGGGGGCCATGAGGCCAAGCCCCACTCCAGACCTTACATGGCTTATCTGCTAAGAAAATATGGATACGAGTCCTACAGTTGTGGAGGGCTCCTGGTGTCGGAGAACTTTGTGCTGACAGCTGCTCACTGTGATGGAAGGTAAGTGTCTCCCCTAGGGGCAGCTGGACATTAGCGGGTGATGGGGCCTGAGAGTTCTGGTGCCATTGCAGGTCATGGGAAAGGAGCAGCTGCTGTGACAGAGTGGGGATGTAGAGTTTGGGGAGCCTTGGCCACAGACCCCAGCTGGGATCAGGCCACATTGCCTACCATGAGGCACGAGGGGTCTCTGCCCCCGAACAGTTTGGCAGGGCTCTGGGCTGGGGGAGCTGGGCAAAGACCCCTGGCTATGTCTATCCAAAGGGGTGAAGGTTGCTGAGACCAAGGGGCTAGGAAAACCCTGGTGAGTGTAGACGCTCAGGGGAACAGCACAAGGGGCCAAGGGAGACACCAGGTGGTACCACAACTCCACAGAGCCAGGGATCAGCACTGCAGCTGGGGCCCCCTAGAGAGGAAAAGGCCCTTTGTACCCTGTTCACTCCCACACCCAGCCAGTGCCCAGCCCTGGGGCTGGATGGCAGCCTGCATATGTACCTGGGTGTGAGGGGATTCAGGCTGGGACCTGATTCTTGGCCTGAGATTGCCAGGCTGCCTTGGCCCCTGTATCACAATCCCTCTTCCCCTATCCCTGCCTTAACACCCCACATGTTGTTCTTGGCTTTTGCAGTGAGATCACAGTCAGATTGGGGGCACACAACATTAGAGAAAATGAAGAGAGTCAACAAGTGATCCGCGTGTTCAGAAAATTCCCCCACCCAAAGTTCAATAAACACTCCACTAACAACGACATCATGTTGCTGCAGGTACCTCCTCCATCCTATTCCTTGCTCCCAGTGACCTCACATTGCTGCAGGCACCACCCCCATCCCGTCCCATCCCACACCCTGGTGACCACATAGCCATGCGCTTTTACTGGGGCTGCAATGTGTCTCTGTCCTTGAGTGCAACCCTCACACTGATCTTCACCCTTCTTGTCTCTCAGCTGGTGCAGAGAGCAAAGCTCAATAGATGGGTGAAAACCATCGCCCTGCCCCATGCCAACACGGAAGTAAAGCCAGGGACCATATGCAGTGTTGCTGGCTGGGGCCAGACAAGAGCAAATGATGCAGAATCTGCCACAGCTAAGCTGCAGGAGGTGGCCGTGGAGGTGCTGAAGGATGCCGAGTGCCTGAATAATCCTAATGAGTTATATAAGCGATATAACTCCTCCACGATGCTGTGTGTGGGGGATACAAAGGAGGGAAAAGACTCTGCACAGGTAAATGTCTTCCTGGCTTCAAGCACTTTTGATAATTGTGATTATCAGTGAGACTACTGGTGTTGCTGTTTAGCCTACAGGTGGAAATGTGGCCTGGCTCAACTCAGTGCTGTACAAATCAACTGAAAAATAATTAGGCTTCTTTCAGGGGAAGGCAGAGGCCATCTTTGGGGGGCAGCAGCTCGGAAGCAAAGACCAGCTGGGCTGTAGGGTGCCAAGCAGAGTCGGGGAGAATTGAGAGTGTGACACTGAAACCAGGTGCACTGATGGCTGTCACCGAGCTGGTTGGTCCATGTGAAATAATTCACAGAGCTGTTCTTTATCTGTGGTTTGTTTCATTTCACAGGGCGACTCTGGAGGACCACTGGTGTGTGGAAAAATAGCCAAGGGCATCATCTCCTGGGGGCCTCCCACTCCCCCTGGGGTGTATACAAAAGTCTCCACCTTCATCCCCTGGATTCAGGAGACAATGAGGAGGCTGAAGCCCTGAGCCCCCCTGGGAATCACTGCATGGGCCAGAGCTGTGCAGCTTCTGTCCTTTGGCAAAGCCTAACCTTAGGGTTTGCTTTGAAGGGGGGCTGAGGCCCCCACCCCAGTCGCCACCCAGTACATTTTCCTCAAGGTAGAGAGCCTAGGGGAGTTATGAGCCTGCCTCAACTTGTGTGCTAAACTGATTGCAGAGAAATGACAGTGTTGATCTCCTTCCAAGTGCTCCTGCTGTGCTGCTCAGCCTGGTGCATTTCACTCACTGCTTCACACCCCGCGCTGAATAAAAATGAAGTTATGAAATAATGGCTTGGTGCTTCCCTGGGAATTCAATGAAGGCCACAAGCCCAGACCCCCGACCCCCAGCCAATGCCTGTACCTAGCAGGTATAACCAAGAACTGGTTTGGGTCCCCAGGGGAGTTCACCTCACAGGGTTGGAGATTTTCATGCCAGATCTGCAAGACACAGAAAGAAAATAAGTCAGAAAGTGGGTTTGTCTTTTCTCCTGACTCCAACATCCCACCTCTTACACCTGGCCACTACCCTTCTAATAGGACTGCATGTTAGGCCCATTGGAGGAGAAATTGATACCATAATCTTTTTAGTTTCCCTGTAAATCAGTTCCACTCTGTGCATGCATCTGAGAACAAAAGGGTCACAACCAGCAGGCAGGCCAGTCGTTGCCATCTGCATACATGTGCGAACAGGTTACTGAAGAAATAAGAAGCAAACCCACAGCAAGCTCAGCAAGATTTGAAAAAAACTTGTTTCTCACCTTCTTAGATGTTACAGGCACTTTCCAGTTTTCAGCACACAGCTAAGATTTCTTTTCCAGTCAAGGACCAATTTCCCCAGTTCAAAATCTTCCAGGTATTCTCATTGCCATCTGTTAAGATGGAAGAAGAAGGATGGGTCCTTTCCTTTCCTCTTATATCTCAGACTTTTCAACTGGACAATTCCTTACTGTGTCAGGGAGACAGGCAGTTCCATGGCATAGATGCTTTGTGAGCTGTCTGCCAGGCGAATTGTAAATTTCTCGTTCACACCTGCTGTGTATGTGAACCTTAAGACACCTTTGGGGATGACATTTAAATCTTTTCCTGGCAGTCCATTCTGATAGTAGACTATTGTTAGAGAAGGTAAGGGCTTTTGAACACCTGTGGTTAATCACTGATCAACCCTAAGGGGCTAAAAAGTGGGCCTATCCTACAATCCCAACACTTTTCCGTAACAATCAGCAAACTTTCATAAGTCCCTATAAAATGCTGATACATACATTTTAACAACACAATAAAATTCAGCAGACTATATCTTTTCAAATGATACCTCACAAGGCATCTTTGTTACGTTAAATCATAACTACATGAAGTAGTAAATGTGAGGTACAGGATATTACATGGAGGAAGTTCTGATCCAGTCCCATGCCAGGGGACTGGCTGCCCCTGAGGGGTGGGGAATGCGGCATGGGTCCTTACCCATCTACAGCACCTCTCTGCTGCTGTATCTCATCCAAACATCCATTTTTGCACTTCCTCAACTCTCCTGTTTACATGGGCTGTGGGTAATGCTGGTCCATATGGATGCTGAGTGAGAAAACACACCCTCAAACCCATAACACTCTTGTGTAAGACAAAGAGGAGTGGCTCAGGTCCCCCTGATACCACCCCCTCCTCTATTGTCCAATGTGTATATGTTGCCCGGAGTGTCTCTGACCCCACCTCCACAAACACATTGTCAGAGACAGATGCCTCCTCTGCTTCTGCTTCTGCTTCTCCCATTGAGTTTATCAATCCCGTAAGGGAGCTCATCCCCACCCCTGTCCATGGTGTTGCTGGTCTGTCAGGGAAGATTATGTTCCCTTGGAGGTATTCACACAGAATGGGGGAGCACCACCGGTCCACTCATTCTTGCATCGCACCTGCTCAGGGATGAGTCTCTGGATGTTCCCATTCAGCGATCCTCTTGATGCTAAATAGGTCATTGTAGATACTAGCAGCATCCAGGCAGCAGGTGGGCCCAGCACTGGAAGCATAAGGAGATAGGACAAGATTGAAATTTATGAATGTGGATAGAGATAGCTCTAGAATGAATGTACATTGTTCTAGAATAGAGCTATGTATAGGTACATGGATAAAGACAGAACTAGATTGGAATTGCATCAGTTGAAATGAGCATAGCATGAAATAAAAGTTATTTGGGTATTTGTGGATCTGTACTGATCTTGAATGGGTATAGAGTGGTACTGGAATGCTTCTAGATAGTTATACGAAGCTCAAAATTTATGTGGACCAACAAATCTAACCCCTCTTTCATTAAACGTCCCAGTTGCAAGACTGAGATCTACTGAGATTGGAGCTACCAACTGATAGATATCAAAGGGTAGAATCAGCATTCATTGAGAACTGAGTGTGTTCAATGATCACAGCATCATTTCAGAGCAACGCTAAATGTTTTGTTCATTAAGATGGCTACACTGCTGTGATAGATGCATGCATTCCCATAGAAAGTCTGCCACATGACATTGAAATTGAGAAAGTCTCTCTCTGAAAATTAAATGTGGCCCTGAAGTGGCCTAACTGATCCTCCTCACAATGGGATTGTTCACAGGGAATCAGCATCTTGCAGGGTGTCTCTAGTGGTCCCACAAATATCTTTCCTGGGCTGGATCTTATTCAGTGTGTGTATCAAAGATCTGGATGTTCATGTAAAATTGTTTCTGGTCAAATCTTCAGAAGAAACAAAGATTAGTGGAGTGAAGGATAGGGAGGACATCTCAAAGCTATGTGATGTGGCATTCCAATCTTGCCATCTGGCATAGTGTGCCATCCTGCCCCTCAGTACTCCACTCTAGGGCACCAAGTTATCTTGCCTTGCTGTGTCAACCCCCACGTCTGGATCAGCTTAGCCCCAGCCTCCAGGATGTAGTCAGTCCCTCAGGCAGCAGAGAAGTGCTTTCCCTGGCCATTCATTTGGAGGTACCCCAGCAAAGACTCCCAGTTTCTGATGCAATCCTGGGAAACTACCAGATTGCAGGGGATCAGGGCACTTCACTGATCAATGGAAGCTCATTTAAACTGGTCTGTCAATTTAACAAAGGTATTGATATGTAACAGCTTTTGCACCCACTAAAACTTTCACACTATTTCATCCAACAAGTCACTGTTTTAAACAAAACAAACATGTTAGTTGATTAAAACATGATTTTAAGCAAATAAAAGTCAAAGTAATAAAGAATTCAGATGGCTAATTAATCAATCAAGGAGATAATCACAGTGAAATAAAAGATAACTCATATTCTAAACTAAGATTACTGTTTTAATCAAGGTCTAGCTTACCCACATAGATTTGATTACTGATGGTTTTGTAGCCAAGTCCCTCCTGTCAAGTGTTAGGTACCAGTCCTTGTTGTTGCTTACAAGATGGACTCCATGGAAAAAAGGACCTCAAACCCGTTAAAAATTCATTTTTTTAAATTCTCTTTTCAAATGTCCTTTGGGTCCCTTTTTGTGGTCAGGTGACTTTTTCTCTCTAGCCAACACACTTGAACTCCATTGTTTTTGTATGTATATATTCCCAGGTGTGTCAGAACCCAGCTATCTTTGCCTACCCCCACTTGAGTCATGTGAAATACAGATGGGGAACATGTTTCTTATCTGTACAGATGTATAATGTCGCTGGACACATTACCATAACAGTAATGTACGGCATACCATGAGCATTCAAAAAATACCACACAAGACAAACTTTGCACTAGAGCATGTATAGTTACACTCTAGGGGAAAACAAGAAAGATACACAGATCACATTACAGCATGTGTAGGGGTGCAGCATGTCACACCTGGCTCACCTGATGAGCTGAGTTCAGTTAACCTTCACATGAATTCAGCCAATGGCAAGGTTGGATGTTGAAGAATGGGGGCACTGCTCACCCCAGCAGGATGGGGTCTAGATCCTGGAAAGAGGAGACTCTGAAAGGGAGCTTGGTGGAAATCAACCCAACACAAGCTACCAGTGTGATGATGGAGCTTGCTAGGTAGAACTGTCCTTGAGGAATATTGAATAGGGAATAGTAGGAGTGAGGTGGCCTATCACACAGGGACGGCCACGGTGGGACCAAGAGCAGAGAAGGTGTCCAGCTCTGCAGCAGGCTCCTGGCACATCGGAAAGAGCTACAGGAACAAGCCAAGATCTCAAGACCCTGCCCAGGGGAGATAGCTCCTTGGCCATCCATATATTGTATGGGTGGGACGGACAGTGGGGACTCAGTTTCCCACTTGAGGCAATCTTGGGGGGGGGGCTCTTCAATATCACTTGCTATGGCAGGACAGGACCTTAAAGCCAGGAGGTGGAGTCAGCAAGAGTCTGACTGCAGAGGGGCATCGCTGGCACCAGGCACGCAGGGCCCGTGCCCCGAATGCCAGCACCAGTGCCAGAGGCGGTGCTGGGGCGGGAAGGGACCTGGCCAGGGATAGGGCTGGGGGAGCCGCGCTGCCACGGGCAGCTAGGCCGTGGTGCGGCCCAGCCAGAAGTGGCTGCTGGAGATTGGATCCTTGGCTGCAGCCGCGGGTGGCCAGGCCCCCAATCCCCAGCCGGGGATGTGGTGATCACAGGCGGCCAGCTGGGCCCCAGATCCCCGGCCAGGGATCCGGGGCCTGGCCGCCGGCAGCCATGGTGGCTCTGTCCCTGGCCGGAGATCGAGGGCCTGGCCACCCGCGGCCACGGACATGGGCCCGGCCTCCAGTGGCCGCTTCTGGCTTGGCCCCGCTGCGGCCTAGCCGCCCACGGCATCGTGGCCTCCCCTTGGCCCTATCCCTGGCCAGGGGCAGGGCCTGCCGGGTGGCCAGCCAAGCCCCAGATCCCCGGCCAGGGATGGGACTGCCGCGGCCACGGCCGGTGGGGGATAGGGCCCCAGATCCCCAACCTGATTGGGCCAGAGATCCAGGGCACTGGCGTTGGGACCCAGGGGTGCCCAACGCCAGCAACGCCCCTGGCCAGTGCCCTGGGTCTTGGCGGGGCCCCGCCTCTCCCCATCTCCAGCCAGATCAGGCCGGAGATCCAGCGCCCAGCTCATTCCCCGGCCTGTGACTGGGACTGAACAAGGAGCAGGAGGAACAGCTGATCTGGGTCTGTGGTGGAGCATTCATCATTTACAGACTTTCCCTGGAGACAGGGTATATCTCTCTAAACACTCACTGTAGTATCATCACAAGGTAGGACTGGAGGTTGGAGTTGCTGGTTGGGTTCTGAACTGAGCAGACTGTCACTGGAGCATTTTGATTTTTCACATTCAAGCTAAAACCTGCAGACCTAGGTTCCATGCCCAATTTACGCTGATTGCTGCACACCTCCGGCATGTCCACACCTATGTGACGCACAAAGACCTTAAGGCACAACTAAAGGTTTCAATGTTTATTGACAGGAAACATTTCTCAAACAGCAGCAGGCCCCATCCACCTTGGGAGGCCACCAGCAGGGGTTCTCATGGAAGAGCTGGTTCATCTGGGTGTAGCAGAGGCTGTCAACATCTTGCACAGGAGAGGGGGATGAAATCAGGAGCTCCCTAACTGCTCCTCCTCCTCTTTCATGTGTGACTTCTTCGCCTCCTTCTGCCAGATCACCTCCTTCTTCTCTTCCTAGATCAAGCCACACAGCCTCCCCGCCTTCATCTCCTGAGACAACTCTGGCTCCTGCTCCTCCTGCGTCTGCATCTCGCCATTGCTGGAAGGCTTCTGACTTCCCAGCTCTTAGTAGCAGGGGGCAGCTCTCAGCCTGGCTTTGGGGAATGCCCTTAGCTTCTGAGCTGAACTGGCCCCTTCAGCCTTTATAGACAAGCTGGCCAGCAGGTCACAAAGGCCATGTCACTCACTCACTGTGATGGACCAGAATGGGCCAGTCCCAATATGGCCAGAACTTACCCTGTGGAGCTGCGTGCCCATATAAGGGAATATCCCACAAGCTTTGACCACCTCTGGCCATTAAGCCTCACTGCTGGGTGCCCATGGACCCAAATGGTATGATCTTCTGTGGCCGGAAAGCAGCAGGCACTCTGTTGAAATGACACAGCAGGAAGCTACTGAGGTGCTGCAAGTTTATGGGATACACTCAGTGAACATCCATGAAACTGAATGGATACACAGAGTGCTAGTTTCTGCCAGGTTACTAAAGGCAAGGTTTTTGAGGCAGCATGACATAAAACAAGGGTTCTGACCCAAATTAGCAGGGCTGTTTGATCCTTGGACATGTCCATTTTCTGTGTAATTCTGGCAGTTCCAAACATCCCTGGGCCCCAGAGCGGAAGGAAAAGTTGGAATTCATGGCTCCGCTGAATTTCTGGGAACTGGTTCTATGGCAGCGGAGACAAACTTATTGAAAGGCATGTTTGGAAAGGTGGAATCACTTTGTACAGACTTGATCTTTCTCTTTTATATTTCAGACAAACGAAGTACTGAACCAAATGTTTTAGTAAAGTTTTTCTACAAATTTAGAAAAAATTGAGATTCTTCAGTGTCACCATAGTCTGACGTTTTAGTCATGCCAGAAAAGTTTTAACTGCCCCTACTATTTTGTCACTCATTTTTCATTATAAACTTGTGAGCAAGTCGGCAGAGGCAACCCAAGGGCTGATTGAAATTTTTCCATCAAACAACACTCCGCCTGCAAACTGGGTTTTTGATAATGGAAGTAGTGGCAGAAAATATCTGCTTTCCTTGACTTGTGCCCCCCCCCCCAAGCTTCTTATTGGAAAACTAAAGCCCCAGCATTTTCAACAGTAAAACTTTGGGTCCTTAGCTTGAAATTATTTTCTTTTAATTCACACATTTCACATGAAAAATTTTATTTTTGTATTGTGATGCTTCAATGAAAAATTGAAATCTTCTAGTCAGTTCCAGTTAACACCATGCTGCTGACTTGTAACAAGCAGTAATAGCTTTTGCAACAGACAGCAGGTCACACAGTTATTTCTAGCTAACATTCAGCATCTAAGGGACTTGAAAATATCCCTAACCATAGTGACAGATTGTCTTTCCACCTTTTAATCTACTACACTTTCATCTATGTAATATATGAGTGTTATATGACTAGTAATCTGATGCAGTAATAGAAAAGAGAAAGGGCAAACACATTCTAATTTATGTGAGGGAAACAATGTTTCTTCTTCCAATTTCTACAAGCAGTGTATGGGCACATCTACACACACAGGTTTATTTCGAAATCAGTCCTTTCGAAAGGACCGATTTCAAAATAAAACCCTTATTTCGAAAGGGCTCCTTTCGAAATAAGGGAAACCGCGGGATCGAAACGACCATTATTTCAAAACGGATGTTTCAAAATAACGCCAATGGGTCCACTGTTTCAAACCGCTGTTTTGAAACAACGGTGTTGTTTCGAAACAGTGGGTCTAAAGGCGTTATTTCAAAACATCTGTTTCGAAATAATAGTCATTTCAAGGGGAGGGTAGGTTTTACTTTTCCGAAAGGACGATCCTTATTTCGAAAGGATGAGGTCCGTCCTTTCGAAATAAGAGAACGTCATGTAGACTGAATTTTTTTTATTTTGAAATAACGGGTGTTATTTCGAAATAAAAGGGTCGTGTAGACGTGCCCTATGAGTTAATTGGAAAACAAACATGACTGAAGCTCATCCAGGGGACAGTTAAGTATCCACTACTAGTTTAATGCATGTTATGAAAACAGCATTGCATGCTTGCTTCTATTAATACAATAATTAACTAAACATAATTAAGACCCATCATACTGAATTTGTCCGAATGATAGAAGAATCCACTATGAATCCACATTTAATTCAGCAAAGAACATCTAAACAGCTGTGAAAAGAGGGAAAACTTTTTGCTTCACATACTGAATTGAAAAATCTCTAGGATTCCCTAAATGGCAGTATTTAAGCCTGCAAATTTTAAGGGCCTTTTAAAAGCCTTAGTGTATGTGAAGAAATTGGGAAATCTCTAAGAAGGAATAGCATGTGGTATCCAATATCACTACAAGAACCACCTGTGTGTTGATCTGATTTAATACTTGGTATTTTGTATGGGAGATGAGTTGCCCCCTGGATCCTGAAAGCTCCTGAAGGAGGTGCAGGTCCGTTCACTTTTGGAGGCTGTGTTTGAGAATCACTTGTCCTCTGTCATGCCAATGAGACCTCATTGCAGAGAAAAGAGAAGGAAAAAGCAAATGAAGTCCAATTAGTGTGAACATGCTTAGAATTCTTCTAAACTTGATTGGGACAAATATTTTTTGTTGGAACATCAAAGGGCTTATAGTTACACAGCTGTATGCAGGGCTGGTGGAACTCGGTAAGTACTGCAGGGAGGAGTCACCAATGTCTGAAGGGCACCAAAACACCTTGAGGGCATGCATCCCTGACCCACCCATGGGGGAGCAGGCAAGCTGACCAAGATAGCAAGGGGGGTTCAGCACTGCTGGCACCCCCCACCTGCACTGCTCATGGCTCTGTGGTGGAGCAGTGTGGAGGGGGTGGGAGGCAGCACGGAGCTGGTATCAGTCTGCCCCACACAGCTGCGCTGCCTCCCGTCCCCTCCCCACTGCTCCCATACAGAGCCCAGAGCAGCATGTGTGGTGGGGGGATGAGGGGGCTGGCAGCACTGCACCAGGCCACCTGCCTGGTCTCTGGCCTGGGTGGGGGGCAGCACAGCAGTCTGCCCCTCCCTTAGGCCAGCTGGACCCATGCCCAGTGCTAGGGTTTGTGGGGGCCCTCCTGCAGAGGCCAGCCAGCCCCACATGGATGGCCCTGCCCAGGGGAGGTTGAGTGTGCCAATTTATGGGTTGCAGGTTGGTGCTGGAAATCTTAGTGCCTGCCTGGTCAGTAATAGAAAACTACCAACAACTGGCAGCCATACTCTGCTTTTCATCAAGAGACCTCAATGTGTTTTCCAAAGGTGGCACAAGAGGCCCCCACCGCAACTTTCCTATAGTCACTCAGCAGAAATGTGACAGAGGTATGAGTAGAACTCAGTACACCAGCCCCCAGCTTATTACAAACTATGGAAAACAGTGCATTAGAACTTTCAGCCTGCCTTTTAATTAGGATTGAATATGTCACAATTGAAGGGTCTGTTGTCATGGATACTGATTTAATCAGTGTAGCAAGAGCCAAAGTCACTGCTACCATGGGGACCAATGCAGACTTCACTGAACTCTTGCTCCTTTTAAAAATAGCAGTTACCACATGTAAGAGCAACCCAGAGGGAACAGTTACTCAGGGCTTGCTATGAAGCACCTCATGCAGGTGAACTTGGCCCAAGAGCAATTTGGCCAAGCCTCCTGCATCTGGGACCAGACCCTGATTCAACTGCATCAGAAAGCACTGAGTTTAGCTCACGTTAAGTACTGTTCTGCCCCATATCAGGAGAATATTCCTTAAAACAGAGCCAGCTCAGGGTGGGTTTGGTAAGTCCCTGCTCCTTCACTGGTTGATCAATGATCACCTTTACTGTGGCAGCACTCAACCTGATGAGTCGTTAGCAAGTGTCTGAGCACAGGATTTGAGAGTAATTTTAAACTAGATCAGATTCAGTGTATTAGAGAGAATTCATCTAAGGTACTATGGTGAGTTACCTGGTATAAGAAGCTATATACTGCAGACCACCATGAGGTTTTGACCTGATGGTTGCAGGAGACACTCTTTTAAGACATGCTTTCAGCACACCCCATTGTCTCTCACACCATAGTCCCCCACTGTGCCCTACCTCTGCCTGGACTCCTGCCCTCCATACCCCAAGAGGTAGCTTTTAAAAAATTCAAGCTTTACTATAAAACGGACTAGAAAAGAGCTTTGCAGGAAGGACGCCATTCCATACAATAGAAGAGTCACAAAAAGCTAGCTGCAGAGCTGAACACTGAATATTATGTTGTACTGAATCTCCTTCCACCCCACCCCAAGAAGCAAGGGCACCCCAGGTGCAAGAGTCAGACAAGACACAGAAGGGACTTCAGGGCTATGTCCCCATCACAAAGCTTCATTTGGACTTAGTCCAAATGAAGTAGTGCCCAGTTTGAACAAGCCACTCAAACTTATTTGTTCAGACTGAGCTTTGCTTAGTATGAACTCAAATTTGAGTTTGAAATAGGCAAAGCTTCATGTAGACCTGGACCAAGTTAGTTTGGCTTAGTCTGAACTAAGCAGCTAGTGTAGACATAGCCAAGGACTGACTCATCTCTGCTATGGAAGGGTAGTTGCCTGGAAGAGAAGTTCCTTAGAGACAGGCTAAAAGAGGAAATTTGGATCACAAGACTGGGCTCCTGTCCTGTGTTGTGCTCTCATGATTAAGCAGCTTCTGAAGACCAGGCATCAAAAAGGGAGAAAGTGTTCTCTGCTTCTTTCACTGTCTAAAGATCTAGCATTAGGGCCATGAATTGGAGGCCAGCCAGCAAGACTGGCTCTAGAACTTGCACTACACAGGATTCAAGAAACCACTCTACCCACTCCTGGGAAAGCTTCAGCTATTTTCAGAGAGCCAGAATGGGTTACAAGCCAAGACCACCAACTATACAGGATTCAGACAAAGGCCATATCAGTCTTTACAAAAATTCTCTTTGGTCACAGAACTCAACTGAAACTAGCATCAGGCCCTGCTCCAGGTAGAAGCAAACGGTAGGTCTTATTTAAGAGAAACACTCTTCTCAGTTCTGAAGATTTCCTTAAGGTAAAGAATAAGTCCACCACAGAGACAATTAGCTACTGCCCAAGTTAGTTTACCATGTGTAGTGCACAGCTAAGGAGAGAACACACACACTCCCACTAAGCTAGGCCCAAACATGCTGGTCCATCCCTTCCAAGAGAGGAAAGGGTTTGACACTGCTGGGGCCAGGAATGTTGGGGTCATCCTGTCCACTAAACTAGCTTGACCTGGTATTCTAGGAAAAGGACTGCAATAGTTTCAATTAAAGTGCTGCCGCCTCCATGCAAGAAATACTATAGTAAGAAAAACCAGAACTAGGAGATAATAGTCAAATACTTCACAGCATTTGAACATTATGCTTTATTTTTTTGTTAAAGTTCTGCACCACACACAGTCTTGAGGTGGACTTGAGGGAAGCTATTCAATGAAACACCTATTTTTAACATGTTTGAAGGGCTACTGCTATAAGCCTATTCTTGCTTTTTCTAAAGCATCCACCTGCAGAACCACCAACTAGGTTCAAGGTCTGATATAATGCTGGCTAAGAAGATGTTAGTCCCCACTCTCCTCTGGGAAAGAGCTCTAGCCTCTACGCATTAGGCACTTCCTGAAGACCTGACAGGTTTAGATGGAACATGGTCCCTAGTCTGCATCCTCCTTCTCAGTCATCTCTTGTGAGACTACAGAAGCCCTAGCAGATGGGGCAAAAGGGCCTACAAGTCAGGATAGGGGAGTGTTGTGCTCCACATACTCTAACAGCTCATCTAGGTATTCTTAGGCTTTGGTCACTTTCTTCTGGCTCTGGGTCAAGGTGGCAGTGGAGAGGTCCTGGAGGGACTTGGCAGCAAAGAACAAACTGTGGAGCTCTTATAAGTTCTTGAGAACCTGCTGCACTTTCTCCTGAAGGCTGGAGGGGAGGCCCTGGATACTGGCCATCAGGGTCTGACAGGTGTCCTGCAGCTGCTGAGCGATGCTATGAGACATGGCCAGAGTATGTGCCTCCACCTCCTGTAAGGAAGCAAATTAGCTCCGTTAGTAGACCTTCTGGAGTGAGTCTATACTTTCCCTGCAGTGATGTTCCAGTGTGGCACTGCTCTCCAGTAGCCCAATACCTGGGGCTCTGCAGCAGCTGCATCATGGTTTCCTTCTGCCTGCTTGCTGGTCCAGTCCAGCCACATATGGTACAGCTTCTGCTGGCTATCCTGAAGCTTCTGATCAACATTCTGCCTGATTGAGTTAATCTAGAGAGGGAAAGAGACAGGAGCAGAGAATCAATCTCCACTATGGGAAGTTACTGGAATATGCATGACTAACCAAGCCATTTTATAAGTTTGGCAAATACAAGTAAAGCAGCTGCTGGATACAGAAGCAGTGATGGAACAATAGAGCTATTACCTCATCCTGTCCCCAGTGAGCCTCTTGGAGAGACAACACTAAGGCTACTGGCCACAGTAGTGATGGGACAGGATGCTCAGTGTTCTTGCCAGGTCAAGAACTTCATGAAACTGAAGGAAGGACTCCTGCATGCTCCTCTTGACCTGTCTCACTTCCCCATGGAATGCTGATAGGCACGTTGGCACAGGTGAGCTGACAAGGAGCCCAGCTGCACAAAGTAGCCCTGTTGCTGGACAGCAGCCCCTTCAGCATCCTCCACAGATTCAGAAAGTTTAGCTGGAAGGAGCAAGAACCAGGTTAGTTGCCCAATAGCTAGAATGGCAAGGTGTCACCATGAGCCACCTACTCTGAATAAGTCATCCCTTGGCTTCAACCACAAAATAGGGTGTTAGGTTTAGACACACTCGCTTCATGAGAATCTATTCCCAGCAATAGCTGGTTGGGGAAATCTATTCCCTCCTCACCCCCAAGAAGCGAAGTTTAATAGAAGATTTGTCTTCCATCCAAAAATTACTACCTTCCAGATCATCTTTCATGAGTGTTTAAGTTATAAGTACCCAAAAATTCCATGTATTGGAGATCTCATCTATTACAGCCAGAACCTGTACTATAGGACACAGGTGTCCACACAATTTCAAAAGGAATAGCTGTGTTAGTCTAGTCCAGAAAAAAAAAAAAAGTGCCACACAATTTCAGCCAGATGTTCCTAACTGACCCCTTCACACAAGGGTCCTACTGAAGTCACCAGGGCAGATGTGGCACACAGCAGGTATTTGCAGAGCTTTTCACCTAGATAAGCAGCTCCACAGTAATGGAGAGTGCAATATTTAACCATTTAGTCAATTGCCATCATTTTTTAGGTCAGCTCCCAGTGGAAACCCAGGTGTGAGTTGAAATGTGATCTTCTGTTTGGTCACACTGGGATCAACAGCAGCCACCCTTCCACACCCCAGCTAAAGGAATGGAAGGAATTCCAAGGAACTTTTAAGAGTCCCAGTGTGACTCTCTGCCCCATTCCCTTACTCAAACTGGTTGTGTTTGAAGCCTGCACTATAGAATAGATGGTCTGCTCAGGTCCCAATAGGAGAACAAAAAAAGAAAAAAAAAAGACAACCAAGAAGAATTGCAGCCTAAAAGTTAATACCTGCTGCCTGAGGCTTGTAGACTCAGGCTAGGGGGCAAATTGATTGTAATGCACATCTGGACTGAACTTGATCAGAGTGTCAACATCAAAACACTGAGTCAGCTGACCCAGGCTGGAACCAGACACATAGCACATCTGCCACTGGTGCTGATGTTCTTAAGCTTATTTCTGCAAAGCAATTTTAGGCACCTAATTTTTTTAGGTTCCTCTGGAACAGGTATCTGCAATTACTGTCCCTCCAGTCACCACATGTATCTGGAGGAAAGTAATTCCAGATCATGAAAATCTGTACCCTCATGGCTATTAGCATAGAAGTTTACCTAGGCAGTTTTTATAATTGTACCCAATTGCTTAGCTGTATGCAGAGATACCTAAAAGCAGGGCCATGACTACAGAAGGGCAAAAGGCGCTTTGCCCCTGGTGCCAATTTAAAAAGGTACCAAGGGGAAGCCACCCCCCGACCCCCCCAGCTGTGGCCATGGCAGGGAATCACTTCCCCTGGCCACAGCCAGAGGCAGCAGGGAGGGGAAAAGAGAAAAATCATTTCCCTGCCATAGCAAGAGGGTCCATTCTCCCTGAGGCAGTGGGGTAGGGACCCCTGTTGCCAACTATGGGGGGAAGGGTCACAACCCCCCTCCCTGCTGCTGTATAGATGGGCCCCAGATCAGGGCCAAGGGCACCTTTAGGGCTGCTTGCCCTGGTGCCAAAACCTCTAGCTACAGCCTTGCCAGGCCAGACAGCAGGGACCTCTTGACTACTCTTTCCTCAGAGGGAACAGGAAAATACTAGCTTCATAGAATATTACAGCTGGAAGGGACCTCAGGAGGTCATCTAGTCCAAAAAAAAAAAGCAGGGCTACTCCTACTAAATCATGGAGTTAGGGTTTTCTCCAACCTGGCCTTAAAGTTTCCAAAAACTGGAGATTCCACCACCTCCCTCAGCTACCCATTCCAGTGTTGACCATCCGCCTGGTGAGGAAGCTTTTCCCTCATATAACCTAGACCTCCCTAGCTGCAACTTGAAGCCATTGCTCCTTGTTCTGTCATGTCAGGACTGAGACTAAACCTAGCTCCCTCCTTTTCAGAGAACCTCTTCAAGTAGAAAGGTTAGTTATCAAATCTCCCCCCCCGCATCCCAGTCTCTCTCTTCCACAGAGGAGAGTCAAGTTCCTTCAGTCTCTTGTAAGCCATGTGCCCCAGCCCCCACTCCCCCAATCATTTTATTGCCGTCTGCTGTCCTCTATTTTGTCCACAGAATCAGCCAGCATTATTTCTCATCACATGATAATATTAACTGCTATGAAGTTGCACACAACTAGAAGTTATTAGTCAAGAAAGATTGTGGCTGAAGTTTCTCTTCACATGGGGGCTTCTACCTAGAAGACTGTCCACCCCTCCTATGACAGGTTTAGCATGAGAACATTCTTGAAACTTGTTTAGCCTGTATTTGAGAGGCTTGTGAGTGCTCATGAATGTGGAGAGCATGGTCTTATGCTACCTACTGCACCCCTCCCCCACACCCTTTTCTTCCAGTGAGACCCAGAAGTGAGCAGTTAGTACCTATGCCTCAGCTAGGCCTACAAAGCCAAGGAATTCATTTTAAAAATAAGAGTTAAGCTCACTTCAGAGAAAGTGATCTCATCTCTTCAAGAGTACCTTGGAACAAGTGTATCACACAGGGCTTCTGTCCCTGGCTCAGAAGGTTAAGATGGACAATATGGGGGGGGGAGCAAGGAGTCTTGTGCCACTTAAAGACTAACAGATTTATTTATCGCATGAACTTTCTTTCATCCAATTCTGTAAGTTGTCCCTCTGCAAAGTGTCTGACGAAATGGGATATTCTCCCACAAAAGCTCATGTGATAGATAAATCTGTTAGTCTTTGAGACTCCTTGTTTGTTTGTTTGTTTGTTTTGGCTTTACTAGACTAACACAGCTGCCCCTTTGGAATTTGGGTGGGAGTAGCTATTCCAGTCCCTGCGTTAAGCCCTACAAAACTGGACTAAAGCATAATGAATCAGACTGCTGGTGCAGGGCACAGAATGGCTGAACCTTCAGCAAGCCTGTTACATTAGCCACCATGCCTTGTGTTCCCACCTTATGCAGGAAATCTCAGGGATTGAGAGAACTACAAATAAGATTTGTCCAAGGGTCATGAAGGCTCTCACCTAATACATCATCTGTGAGGGGGAGGTAGTGATCCACGAGTTCCTTTGATTTATCCAGTGCAGCTTCCATACCACTCATGGCCATTTGACCCAGTCGAGTGCCCATGATTGTGCTCATCGACATTGATCTGGCAGCCTCCAAGCTTCCCTGAAGAGTCTCCTTGGTTGCATCTGCCACCTCAGTCATCCTACTGCTCACACCATCCTTGGCATCCACCACTTCAGACACAGCCAGTTCTTTGGTATCCAAGAGATCCTACAAGGAAAGAAGAGTTATGCTAACTTGGTATTTCTTCTGATGCAGATGCTATACTACGGAATCCTGGACCTGGAAGAGACTAACCCAGTATCTCCAGAGTTGGTGTCCTGGCCTGCCAAGAGCTGGACTCTGGGCAGGAAAATGAGAGTGGAGCAAGTACTGCTCAAGGTTGTAATTGGTTTCATTTTCTTGGGGAAAATCCCAATCAGTGGGACTATTAATGGAAGTTCATTTCAGATTAGTCTCATTTTGTTTCTCAGCCATATTCCCTGTGGATTTGAGGAGCAGGAATACAAACAGCTATCAGAGCAAGAGTTTTACGCTCAGCTTCAGAGAGCCAGAAGCTGGCACACACCTAACTGAGGTATGACAGGCATGCAGGATATGGTGTCCAACCAAGACAGCTTGCACACAAGTACCTTGTGACTGAAACCTCAGTGTCCGGGAAGGAACTGGGATTGTGCCTTTTATGTCTACTTTAGGATACTCAAGTGGACTGAGGAGTTTCATGGGGGAAGGGAAAAATAAGCCTTATCTAGCCTGAGATGTTAGCAAGTCACTCCAGCTATGTCCACATGTTGCTTTTAAATTCAAACAATTGTTTTTATTTAAGAGTCATGTCCGAACAATGTTTCATTATTTTGAAGTGACGAGCCTTGTCATTTTGAAACAACCACCTTATTTCAAAGTAGTAAAACCTAGGAAGACATCAAAATAGTTGTTAAATTAAAACAGTTGTTTCAAAACAATGCTGTTCAGACATGTTATTTCAAAATAACCATTATTTTGATTTAACACTTTTGCCCTTCTCCTTCCTGGGGTGCCTTCCTTTTTCTATATATTGGGTGGAGGCATGACCCTTCTAGGGGGTAATGTTGCCACACCTCCCATGGTGCCCCTCTCCTGAATTGAAATAACAAGTCTGTCCGGTTTGGAAGAAGAGTTGTCTTCCTTTGGAAACTCAGGCAAGATCACTTGATACCTATGTACCTGAACCCAGAGATGATACGGCGTGGTGCCGAGGCCCTGAGTTGGAGTGGTTTGTGCTGGATCTGCTGACCTGCCTCCAGCCCTGGCTTGCCTGTCCAGTGTTTTTTTAGCTGAGTAATGCATTTTTTGGTGTTTTGGGAATGTGAAATTTTCCAGTGTCTTTGGTTTGTGGGATGGAACCTTCAATATCTTAAGTTAACTAACATCTTAATTTTTTGCTTGTTTGTTCCATAGTAGTGTTGTGCTTGTTTGTTTGTTTGTTTTTGCAACCAAAACATAATATACAGATTGTTTGTTTACAATGTCATGGGCACCAAGTTTTTTTTTTTTTAAACACAACCTATGCTCTTGCAATTATTGTAAATTTTTCCATTATTAATATTTTATACTAAACATAATGCTTAATTGCTAAAATAGATTCTTTCAGTCTTCCCTGAAAAGGTGTACTTTTTTTCCCTGTTGGGTCTGTGCTTGAGCAAAACAGATAGCAAAAAAGGTTTTTACTCAAGCTTTACTGAGTTAATGTTCTTGTAATATCGATTTCACTTTTCCTAACTGTTTAGAGGCATCAGTTTTAACACCCATTACCCCCCTTTGACACAGCATGAAAGAAAAGTTGAATTGAAATTAAATGAAATTCAAATTCAAGTCAGATAACTTAAATCAAAATGAATTATAAGTCAAGTTTATGCAGATTTGAGAATATTACACTTTTATAATGCTTACTTGTATTTCGGGAAAGAACTTTGAAAATCTGTTGAAATTGTTTAGTAGGCTGTAAAATTTTTGCAACACAACCAGACCAAATATGTATTATTGTCCATTTTACCAATTTTGCTATAATATGTAATAAAAGTGCAAACAAACTCATAAATACATAAACAAGAAACTGGTATTTTGCTACTATTGCCTTTGCATTACTGTTGTTATATCCGCATACATTTTTTTCCTTTGAATAAAAAAATTGCAATGAATATAATGAATAAAATGTTTGAAGTTGCATTATTCATTGAGGCAAAAATTTAGGTGTACATATATCTTTAAATAAGGCCTTTTTGAAGCTTGTAGGAAAAAAAATCCCATTATGAAGCCTATAGCTCAAATTTACCATTAAAATAGTGTGGTACTACTTATATTTTAAAAGTATAACATTGACTTTTGTTGCAACAAGAAAAAAGTTGTCAGATGTGTGACACACTCCATCTCCTGGCAAACTCCTGTGATGCAATCTGTTTATCTTTCCTGCTCATTCTTAAAATGTTACTGAGTATTATATAACTTGAAATATGTCATATAAAACAAACAAGAAGTCTTGTGATTCACAAATTTAAAAGTGCCAGAAGGCTCTTTATTTCTTTTGCTGAACTAGATTGACACAGCTACTCCATTGGAATATGCCATATAAAGAGTTTGTGGAATGCTCATGGAATAGTCTGAGTTATTCTTATGGTCATATGTTCCCTGCAACATCATACACCTGTTCAGATATGAAACTTGTCCCCCGATTTACTTCCTATGGCTCAAAGTGGAGGCAGGCAGGCTGAATGGCATCCGGCCCACTCGGTGAAAGTATGAATGCAAAGACAATGGAGATCAAATGCTTTGGATTGAAAGGGAAAAAAGAAGAGAGTGGGGTGGGGGTGAGGGGTGTGTGGAAAAAGACATCCTTTGAATGGATTGAGGCTTTTTGCCATAGATTCCATCTTGTAAACAATACGAAGGACTGGTACGTATCCACATGGCAGGAAAACCTCGGGCTGTAAAAATGTCAGTAGCCAAAACCTATGTGGATATGCTGAACATATGTTGTTCCACACTGTTTGAACCTAAACAACTACTTTAATTTGCTGAAAAAGTCTGACCTGAGTCAATGACTTATGCTTACTTCTGTTTATTTTACCCCCATTCTGTACGTTCCAGATCTGGAAGTGTCTCACAGTGTGGGATTTTCTCCCATGAAGCCTTATGTGATAAATAAATTGGTTAGTTTTTAGAAATCCCACAGGACTCTTTATTTCTTTTGCTGAACTAGACTAACATGGTGACCCCTTTGGAAGTTACTTTAAGTAACTTGTGAATCTCCTTTCAACTGCCATGGAGAAGGGCAGGCAGCATAGACCTGCCCTATATCTTCAAAAAGGCCATGTAGGGTTGTGAGTGAAGCTCTGCTTCCATCCCTCAATGATCTCCCTTGGCACAGCCTCCAAGAGAAGGCCTGATCCTGTGATCCAGCAACCACAGATCCTGCAGGAGAATCCCTGCCCCAGAGCAATTGCAGAAGCAAAGGATGGAGCTGTTGCCCCATTTAATGCCCTGGGAAATACAGGCACAAAGAGAACAAGTGAATCACTCCACACTACTAGCAGAGTACAGTCAAATTAGAAAGGAGCCCAGGACTCCTGATGCCCTAGCCACTCCCACTCCCACTTAACATGGGAGTAACAGCAGTAAACTGAGAAGCAATTGGGAGGCAGCAGTGAGGAAAGGACAGAGCAGGGGGACAGCAAGAGGAGCAGGGGGGCAGAGATTTGGGGGGTTAGGGAGGCTGTAGGGAATTCCAGAGGAAGCCAGCAGCACTGGGTGAGGGGTTAGGGGCCAAGACCAAAAGGGGACCTTGGCTTATACACGTGTCACCAATTTTTGACCCTTTTCTGGACTCAGGATTGGGGGGGTCGGCTTATCCCCAAAGGGGCTTATACCTGAGTATATATGGGATTTACATGGACTTTTAATCATTGAATATAAGTGATTGGCTCTAATTCTTTAACATTTCTTGTACCTGTTTTTTCCCCTTTTTATAAGAAACCTTTAGTTTTAGTTATTAAAGTATTGGCTGGCAGCATGGGAATGGGGGTATCAGGCCCCATTATAAAGCACAAGACTTGTCTATATGCTCAGGGTTTAAATGATTGCCATATGTAGAGTTGGAATTCCTCCACATACACCCTTGCGCAGATTGGCTAGAGTTATGGGGGGTTTTCACCTTCCTCTGTGGCATGGGGCATTACTTGCCTTCTGGTGAATTTTCTGTGTCTTAGTCGCTACGGGGCAGCCATGTTAGTCTATTTCAGCAAAATAAGCAAGGAGTCCTGTGTTATATAGGCTATGTCTACACTTAAGAACGTTACTTTGAATTAACTTACTTTGCACTAATTAGATCAGGCTAACAATGGTTAATTTAAAGTAAGTTAATTTGAAGGAACATGGTCCCACTAGAGACCCAATCTGAACTAGCATGTCCATGCACAGGACTTGCTAGTTTAGCTTAGGAAGGGGGCACAATGGAAAGTGTAGCAAAATGGCACCCGGTAAGGGACATTCCCCCTGCCAATCCCATAAAAGCAGAAACTGACCACAGTTCTCTGCCAATTCTGTCTGGCAAGAGGCAGAGTGAGGAAGTCATAGACCAAGCCCATCTCTCTCAGCTTGCCACTGAGGTGCCCAGAAACCATGTGACCCCGCACCATCCTCTTATTGCATTGAGGACACCCTTTGTTGACACAGATAGCGTGGAGGCAGACACCAGCACAACCACCATGCTGGCCCTGCCAGTTGCTACGGTCACCCTGCTGCCCTCCGTGCTCCATTGATTCTGGGTATGGTAAACCAACAGCAACTGTTGGGAATGAATAGTCCTCACTACCTGCATCATGAATAGTGGTGGCAGAGCTTCGGATTGAGGAAGGAGACTTACCTATAGCTGGTCTGTGAGCTCACCTCAGTCCTGCAGTACAGGAACACCTGACTGAGACCCACCCCCCTGTGGACAAGAGTGGCCATCACCCTCTGGAAGATGGCTGCCCCAAATTCCTACCAGTCCGTTGAACATCACTTAGGGATGAGGAAAACGACCATGGGGACCACCCTCCTGCAGCTCAGCAGAGCCATTAATCAGGTCCTGCTAGCCCGCCTTATCACCATGGGCAACCTGAGGGACACCATTGCCGGCCTTGATGCCCTCAGATTCCCCAACTGTGTGGGCATCTTGGATGCAACACATATCCCTGTCTGAGTACCAGAATTCTGGTCCATGAAGTACCAGAACCAGAAGGGCTACTGCTCCATTGTCCTGCAGGCCCTCATCAACCCCCAAGGGATCTTCACCAATATCTATGTTGGCTGGCCAGGGAGTGCACACAATGCCCATGTCCTCAGAAACTCTTCCCTGTACAAGTGCATGCAGGTGGGCACCTTCTTCCCCCCACATAACATCCCCCTCAGGGATGTGCAGGTGCCCATCCTCATCATTGGGGATGCTGTCTACCCATTGCTCCCCTGTCTTGTGAAGCCATATACGAGCCACCTGGATACCAGCAGGGAGCTGTTTAATAGGAGGTTGAATAGGTACTGCAAAGTTGTGGAGCTCACCTTTGGGTGGCTCAAAGCCTGATGGAGGTCTCTTGTGATGTGTCTCCACCTTGCAGAGCAAACCATCCCCAAGGTTGTCAGCACCTGCATCACCCTGCACAATCTGTGTGAACTGCAGGAGGAGTGGGTCCCCCCATCTGGGAGGCAGAAGCTGAATGCCTCACTGCATGCTTTGAACAGCCCAAGACCTTGCCCCAGATGCAGGGAGCCCAGTGAAGAGCTGGCCACATATGAGAGGTGCTGTTGGACCTGTTTGTTGCTTAGGAAACATAAGGGTTGGGCCACCCTAACCTCCCCCACCCCACCCATGCCTACCCCCCACCCCCGCCTCCTCATCCCCTAAACAATAAAAACATCAGGACACCAGATTAACTGTCTACATAGTTTTATTTTCAAGGGAAGGGGGGCATTGGGGGCTTCAAGTTGCTGTGTGACTTGGGGGAGAAGTGAGGACTTGGGGAAGGAATGGGTCAGCCTTACCTTAATCCCTGAAAAAAATCATGGAGCAGGTCCTCAAAGAATTCATTCTGAAACACTTGGAGGAAAATACAGTGATGAAGAACAGTCAGCATCGATTCACCAAGGACAAATGGTGCCTTAACAACCTCATTGCTTTCTATGATGAGATGACTGGATTTGTGGATGTGGGAATAGCTGTTGACATTACATACCTCAGCTTTAGCAAGGCTTTTGATACAGTTTCCCACAGCATTCTCATAGGCAAGTTAAGAAAGTATGGGTTGGATGAACGGAATGTAAGGTGGATAGATAACTGGCTAGATCAACCTCTTCAGCAGGGTAGGAATCAATGGCTCCATGTCTAGTTGGCAACTAGTAAGAAGTGGAGTGCCTCAGGGGTTGGTCCCGAGGCCGGTTCTGTTTAACATTTTCATTAATGATCTGGATGATGGGTAGATTGCATGCTCAGTAAGTTCACAGATGACGCAAAGCTGGGGGGAATGGTACAGACACCGGAGGACTGGGACAGGATCCAGGGAGATTTAGACAAATTGGAGCAGTGGGCCAAAAGAAATCTCATGAGATTCAACAAAGACAAGTGCAAAGTCCTGTACTTAGGACAGAAAAACCCCATGCACTGCTACAGGCTGGAGAGCAATCAGCTAAGTAGCAGCACTGTAGAAAAGGACCTGGGGGTTATGGTGGAGGTGAAACTGGATATGAGTCAACAGTGTGCCCTTGTTGTCAAAAAGGCCAATGGCATATCGGGCTGCATCAGTAGGAGTGTTTTCAGCAGATGAAGGGAAGTGATTATTCTCATCTATTTGGCACTGGTGAGGCTGCATCTGGAATACCGTGTCCAGTTTTGGGCTCCCCACTACAAAAAGGACGTGGACAAATTGGAAAAAATCCAGTGGAGGGCAATAAAAATGTTTAAGGGTCTGGGGCATATAACTTATGAGGAGAGATTGAAGGAACTAGGCTTTTTTAGCCTGCCAAAGAGAAGACGGAGGGGGGATTTGATACCACCCTTCAACTACTTAAAGGGGTCTTACAAGGAGAAGGGAGCCAGGGTGCTCTCTGTAGTAACAGAGGACAGAACAAAGAGAAATGGTTTCAAGTTACAGCTGGGCAGGTCAAGGTTGCACATGAAGAAAAAATTCTTAATAGGAGGGTGGTGAAGAGTTGGAATGGATTACCTAGGGAGGTAGAAGAATCTCCATCTTTGGAGATATTTAAGGCCCGGCTGGACAAAATCCTGGCTGGGATGATTTAGTGGGAGTGGCCCTGCTTTTAGCAGGGGGTTGGATTAGATGACATCATGTGGTCCCTTCCAACCCTATGATTCTACAGGGAATTGGGTGGGTGGTAGGTTCTGGGTGGGGGGTAGTGCCAGTAACCTGGGGGAGGGGAATGGCCTAGCCTTCCCTGTTGTGACCCCAGCGCCAGAGGGCATCAGCAGCGACAAAGACTGGTGTCCACAGAAACAAAGTGGTCCACCAGCTACTGGACAGGGACTGCCATGTGCCAGATGGCACCACTGAGCTCCCTGAGAGCTTGACTCTGCTGCTCCATGCTGGCAGTTTGGCGTTCATCCAGCTCAAGAGAGCGCTGGAGCATGCCTTGGCTGGCCTGCTTGTTGGCATCCACCCGCTCTCTTCAGGTGGCATGTTCCAGGTGGATGCAGTTGCCAAGGAGCTGACCCCAGTCCGGTGGGTCCTCCCCCTCCAGCCGGTGGCAGGTGGTGAGCTTCCAGAAGTGGCACCTTGGTGGCTGCAAGAGCTGCTGGATGGAAGCAGAGAACAGGGTTAGTTCCATCGAGTAGCTCACTAGTTCTGTATGCATCCTGATAGCAGCGAGCAGCAGTGCCCTGACTGTTCCCTTGCTTCCTGATCTGTTTCCTGTGAGACATGGCCCCCAAGGACACGTGGCTGTGCTGTGCTGCCCAGGGTGGCTGTGGTGCCCACAGTGCTGAGTAGCACTCAGCCTTGCCCTGCACCCAGGGCATCTCTTGAAGCCACGTGCGAGCAGTGTCCTTAGTTTGAAGTAATGAAATTGCAAGTGTAGACATAGCCTTAAAGACTAGTAAATTGATTTATTGCATGCTGATGAAGTGTGATTTTCTCCCACAAAAGCTCATGTGATAAATAAATTTGTTAGTCTTTAAGTACCATGTCACATGATTTGAGGACTTTTGCAACTCAATCATTGGTTAGAGCAGTAGTTTCAAACTTATTCTATGTGAAGGGCTCCACTGGAGAGCAGGACACCTGTCACAGGCCACATGTTCTCATGGGATGCCCAACCCCTTCACCAGTCATGTTCAGACCAGCACGGTCTCCCCTTCCCCCTCCCTAACAACACGGGGTTCAACAGCTTCCCTTTTCCCTGCCCTGTGGGCTTCCCTTTACCATGCTTGCTCCCTTACTCCGCCTTCTGCTCTTGTGATAGTCTCAGACCCCCCTCTCCAGGATGGCTGCTCTTGAACCCCCAATTTGGAGCTGGACATTGCCTAGATCCCCCCTTTCCACTTCCCGTATCATGTGCTGGAAGACAATCAGTCTTAGTCACAGCCACAGGCAGGCTGGGCTCCTGCCTACCCCCCTCTTGCCCTTTTACTGTCAGTCATTCAGCATGATGGCCTTTGGTTAGTTCACTCCCAGCTAGCCTTTGATTGGCTCATTCCCACGTGGGTGTCAGTCACTTTTTCTTTTTTTTTATTTGGGATATGTGCAATGTGCAGTCAGTCAGATAAGCATGCCAACTGTCTGACACTGAACAGGTGGAGTGGAGAGCAGTGTAGTGGCTCCTTAGGAGCTTGTCCCAGCCTGCCGTGACAGAGGTTATGATTGGTTGGCAGATCACAGCAGAGCTGGTCCAGGATTGGCTAGACCGCTTCCTTTGCTCCCCTTTGGTCTGACTCACTCACATGATCTGAGCCATAACCATGCTTAGCCCTGCTCTGCTGGGCCCAGTCTGTCTATGTTGTTTGCTGCTGCTGTAGAGATCTCTCAGGGAGAGCCTGGGCAACAGCTCCATGGGCCCGATTAGTGCCCTTGGTGCGACAGATCTAGCCTGCAGGCCTTAACTTTGACACCCCTGGTTTAAAGGCTTATTGCTTGAGTAGGTGGGTGAGGTTTTGTGGCCTGAATTGTGCAGGAGGCCAGATTAGATGATCATACCAGCCCCTTGTGACCTTAGAGTCTATGAGTCTATGAGATACAGGAAACATATTCATAACTTCTGATACATAAGTACTTATAAACAATATCATGCACACATATGTAGATATATCACGCATAAACAATATCATCATACTTAGTAGATTATAACCTTTCAATCAGTACCTGATGTGATGGTCTCTGGATCTAGGAGACTGTTCATGACTATTTTTCATATTAATATTTCATATTTTCAATAATCCATTTATGATATGCCATACCTTGTATCAATAGACAGGCTGCAATCTGCTAGGAAATATTATATGATTTATATGTAGGCATCATATTTATATTAGAAATTAGGAATCTTATTTGTTTTATGTGTGTTCCATGTTGTTTGAGCTGAGGCGGTCCCAGACTTGGTGTCTGCAAACTATTGTCATACTAATGGCCCATCGGGAGGGGTCCCAGCTGAAATGGTCCTAAGAAGAAACCTGTTTGACCAGTTATCCACACTGACCATGTGGCCCAACTCCATTTTGATATGGCAAGGACTCTACGATAAAGGCATGGGGCCCATCTCCATTTTGTCTTTAGTCTTTAGTCTGCAGCCTGCAATCAACACCCTTCTCTGCAACTATCCTTCTGGGACTGAACAAAGGACTGAGACCCACCCAGCTGCTGGATGCACACTAGAGGAGCGGGACTAACTTGCAAACTATAGTATCTTCAAAGATTTGTTTTCTATGGACTCTAGATCAAATGTATTTTTTGATTCACTTTGACCCTTTAACATCTCTCATGTTTTGTTTGTTTTCTTTTTTACATTAAACCTTTAGTTGTAGTTACTAAAGAATTGGCTGTCAGCGTGATATTTTGGTTAAGATCCAAGCCTCTGTTGTTTTGGGTGAGATGGCTGACCCTTTGGGGTCAAGAGAACCTATTTCTTAAATAGACCCAATGGCTAAAGGGGACCATAGGAAGTGATGTGCAGTAAGGGGGATGCTTCTATTTTGTTATGCTTGTTCAAGTACCAGCCATCAGTGGGTTAGGGGTTTGGCCCCTGGTTTTTGCAGCTTGCCCTGATTTTGGCACATTCAGAAGGTTATCCCAAGAGGTGCAGATCACACCTGATATAGCCTATCTCATATAGATTTTTATAATTTAGAAATATTGACTTTAAATAATACCATATGTGGAGTCCTAAATCGAGGCAGCCTCACAACCCCTCCTTCCAAAAAGTCAGATGTTTGCCTCTACTAGCTGCTTCTTGCCTCCCTGCTACCCTTAGACCCAGATCACAGGGTCCCCCCAGAAACCCCTCGCTTTGGGAACCCCGGGGAATGGTGTGCCCCCCGTTCACCTTTTTAAATCCAGCTCTCCTCTTTCATCGCATGCATACCCATTGAGTTCAGTGACAGAACAAATTGAAATTTGTGTGAGAAAGGCTAGAGATTCAAAGAGAAAGCAATGAGAGAGAAAGGGACAAATGGCTCCGCAGAAAATAAATGTCAACACACTTTCTGGAGATGAAATTTCACTCACAATTTCTCCTGGCAAGAAATGCTTCTCTTTCACTCACTGTCATCAAAGGTGGACTATGTGTATTTGTTGGCTGCATTCACGGGACCCTGTGTACATGCTGTCCCAAATCTGTGCAAAAAACCAAAGTGGCATTCATGACTGAATGAACTGACATAAACACAGATTCAAATAAAATTCAAATTGGGAAAATTAAGTCAAAATTAGTTTCAAGTATCTTCCCTATGCAAATACACTGAAGGCATTACAATTTTATAATGTTCAGTTGCATTTGGGTTAAGAAAGGTGGGAGCCTGCTAAAATTGTTTAGTTAGCTTTAACATTTTTTAAACATAATAAAAATGTTTGATAGATAGATAGATATTTTACCATTTTGCTATAACATTCTCATATCTATATTTTAATGTTTAATGATGGTGCAAATGATTTCATAAAAGCCTGAACTAGAAACTGATATTTTGCTAATATTACTTTTGCATGATTGTTCAAAATTTCCCCATATATCTTCTCCTTTGAATAAAAAAATTGTGACTAACAAAAAAAAATGTTTGCGATTGCATTATTTGTTGAGGGAAAACTATATATGTACATGTATTTACAAACAAGGCCTTTTTGAGGTTTACAAAAACTGATATGTGGATAATTGTATCCTAATTTAAATATTAAAATAGTGTGGTGCCACATATATTTTAAGAGCATAAAATTGACTTTTGCTGCAACAAGAAAAAAAGCAGTCACACGACATACACAGCGTAAAACACAGGACAACATCCATGATAATTTTACTGGTATAAACAAATAGTACCAATGTTACAACTATTGAAGATAAGGAATTAAAAGTTAAAATTATTAAAGAATTCATTTATGGAAAATAAAGGGGTAAACCCAAGAGCTAAACATTTAAATGAATAGGTATTTCTACTTTTTATTTTAAAATTAATAAGAATTGATTTAAAAATCAAATTTATTTGTCAAGTTCATTGTATTAATTTAGTGATTTAATCATTCCCTTAATTTTTAATCTTCAGCAGCTCATGGCTTTATGTCATGTAAGATAGCAATTCCTACAGATGACAGCTCATTTACTTACCAGATTAGTTGTCAGGGTCACCAAGGTCGTAAGATGTGTATAGTGCTGCATGCACATACCCACTGTTTGTGTTAACCCAGCTCTGTGGAAATAACCAAGACAGCGCTCATGACTAAATGAATCAGAATGAATATATAGCTGATGAGAGAGAAAAGCACCTGGGCAGGTTTATTGAAATGTTGAACAATGATAAGTGATCTATATACCAAAAGTACACTTAAATGATGTGTGCTTGCTATGAAATTGAACTGCTCAGTTAAGGGCAGGACCCTCTAGTATCCTCTGGGCTGGAAAAAGTGGTTCCTTCTGACACTCTTTTTCACATATTAATACATATATATGGATAATATGGATATGGTGAAGAGATATATGGGTGTAGGATATATGGCTGTATAAGGTCACTATGCATTTGTACGTATAGCTTCTCTTTATCTATTTATTCTTAAATCTAGTGTTATAGTTTAGCTCTCTCATCTAGTTACCAAAGATAACATACTTTTATTGGGGCAATTACAGTCCCTTTTGGATTATCATTTGTAGTTGGCTTGTGTATTTCTGAAATACTGAGGTAGGCATTACTACAATGTAAAAAAACCAAGGAGTCATGTGGCACTTTAAGACTAGCAGATTCATTTTTCTTATGAGCTTTTACTACAATGTGTCTCAGTGTTATGTATGTGAGAAGCAAAACAGACATTTAGAATGGTGACATGACAAATAAGGCCTGTAGATCTGAATATTTTGTGTTTAGCTGTTACTCTGCACTGTCCATTCAGGTTACAAGTCACTTTTCCTGCTGGCTGTTAATGTGCTGCTTAGCTTTCTTGGCCCAGAAACAAGAATGGCTAGCTTTCTTGTTTCCCTGGTTGTGTTTCTCAGTGAGACACCAGTGACTGATGCAGATTAAGTTCTTTCTTACATATGTTCTGTCTGAGATTCCCTATTGAATGGACAGTAACCAATTTCTTAACTTGGATTTAATATTGGAATTCTGATAATGAATGGGAATGTTTTGAGTAACATGCCTCAGTTAGGATGTAGTGTCACTGAACCCCTATTGTGATGAATACTAACCAGGGATTGCTTTACACAAATTGTAATTACTATGAAAATTAAGAATGGTTTTTGCATTTTTTTGTTGTCATTAACCATTTTTCCCCTGCCTTTATGTTGTTTGCTGTCATTGGTTTGTATTTTTTACCAGTGTTTTGGTGGAACAACTAAGCAAAGCTATGCACACTGTAAATGGTGTACAGCAGTATAGTGGTAAGCAGCAATGCAACAAAATAATGAAGTAATCATATAGTTGCTTTTTTATACAGTAGCAAACTTTAAATTTAATGACATATTAAGCTGGTTCAGCTAGTGGTGTTCTAGCTGATCGCCAGCTTAATTAATTATATGTGGTGTACTGAGTTCTATTCTAGAGCAGTTAGCTATTTTTAAAGTCGTGTTTTTTGGGGGTTTTTTTGGTTGGGTTTTTTTTTTTTTTTTTTTTTTTGTGCCTGTTTCTTTTTAACTGAGTAATGATAATTTGGGTGTTTTGGGGCTTTGATGTTTTCCAAGGTCTTTGGTTTCAGTGATGCAACTTTTAACAGTTTAGCTTAATTAACATAAAAATAATTTGCTTGATCGTTTATCATTTTTCTTTGTTTTAACAACCAAAACTTATACACAGATGCCGTATTCACAAAGCCATGCGGACCAAGTTTTTTATAATACAAGGTGTACTTTTATAATTGTCATACACTGGTAATATTTTATACTATATATAATGCTTAATTGTTAAAACAGATGCTTACAGTGTTCCCTGAGAAGATTTAGTGCTTTCCTCCGGTCCCTATTGTGCTTTGGCAAGAGAGTCAATATGTTTTTTAACTCAAGCTTCTTAGAGTTAATGTGCTTGTAATTCCAATCCACTTTTGCTAACTGTTTAAAGGCATCAATTTGAAGAACCATTAAATCCCTTCAACATAGCAAAAAAGAAAAGTTAATCTGAAATTAAATCCAATTCAGGCAGAATTTAAAGTCAAGATTATACAAATACTTTGAAGGTCTCAAACTTTTGTGATGCTCAGTTGTATTTGGGAGAAGAAAGGTGGAGGTTTTTTAGTTAGCTGTAACATTTTTGCAACGAGCCCAGACATAGTATATATCATCATATATTTTGCCATTTTTGCCACAACATTCTTCTTAAATATTTCAGTATTTTTAAGGCTACATATTAGTTTATAAGACCCCCAAAATGAAAATATTTTGCTAATACTACCTTTGCAGTATTGTTGAATTTTCCCCAAACATTTTTTCTTTGAACTAAGAAAGATTGTGATTAACATCATAAAAACACTTGTTTTCAATTGCATTCTTTCTTGAGGCAAAATATATGTACATATATTTATAAAGAAGCCCTTTTTAGTTTTGCAGAAAAATTGATCTTATGATCATTTTATCTCAATTTTAATATGAAACTAGAGTGCTACTACTTATATTGTAAAAGTATAAAATTGACTTTTGTTGCAGCAAATAAAAAGTGGTCACAGGAGACACACAGCATAAAGCACAGGACAATATATGTGACATACAAGGCAAATTTACTATTAGAGACTAATGGTTGTGCCAATGTTCTTTATCACTATCAAAGATTAAATATTGAGCTAAAATTATTCAGGCAATTCATCTGCAGAAAATAGACAGGTAAACCAAAGATTTGAACATTTAAAATAAACAAGTTTTTAACTTCTTATTTAAAAATAAGAATTATTATTTGATAATTTTTGTATTCTTTTAGTGGTTTAAGGGACCCTCTTCATTTTAAAACTTCACCAGCTTGTGGCTTTATTTCCTGTAAGATGGCAATTCCCACAGAGGACAGATCATTTACTTATTAGATCAGTGGTGAGGGTCACAAAGGTCATAAGATACATACAGTGCTACATGCGTGTCCCATGTATGTACTGTCTCAGCTCCGTGCAAATACCTGAGATAGCAATCATGACCGATTGAACTAAGAAGACCACAGATCTGTTGAGCACCAAAGGTACCCAGCCATGTTTATATCAACGTAGCCCAGTGATAAGTGACTTATATCTTCCAAGTACACTTAAAATATGTGTTCTCTCAATGCAATGGAACCACTCAGTTAACAGCAGGACTCTTCCATATTGCCTAGGCTGGAAAAACTGTTTCCCTCTGACATCCTTTTTCATACACTATTTTGAGTAGATTTATTCTGTCCCTTTTGATGCAGCTAACTGTCTTTTTCTTGGTGAAATCCAAAATTACTTATACCCTTGTACTGCATGGCTAGGGCAAAACAACTCTACTCATTATTTCAAAACAATATGTTCATCCATTAAAATGTAATTTGAGGCAGGCAGGTGTCCTCTGTTAACTCAGATATTCGGATGTCCTGTTACCTTCTACCTCTAATATTTTTTTTTTTAGTTCTTGCACTTAGTACTGTGTGGAAATATGCATGTGTTTGCACTGTCAGCTTGTTTCTTGCCAGTTACCGTGAGGTTGTAAGTTCATGGTCTGACATCAGCTCACTTGGCCTTGATCAGCTTTGGCCATTCTTTCAGCTTAAGACTCTGTCTCAGCCTGCTTCACTAGGCTTCAGGCCTCATTTTTTGGCCTGTTTTACTGTATGTCATGCTTCAGGCTCTTTTATTTTGATGCTTAGAACAGTCATCTCCAGTGTTTTCAACCAGGTCCGACTAAGACTCTTTCTTCATGATGCAAATTGACTGTACATTTGCATCCTTGGCACAGGATGCCGGGATGTCACTAAGCCCCCATACATCTAGCAGACCTTTGAGCATCACCCCAATACATCCACACCAATGTTCCCTCTAATTACTCGTAGACTGTGTGCATGAACAATTTCTTTGTGTGCGCAAAAACATTTCTTTGTGAACATCAATATTAGCACTATTGAATTTTCTTGTGCACACTTCATTTTTTTGTGTGCGCAGGTTTCATGACCTGTGTGCACGCGCACACATGCACAGCTTAGAGGGAACAGTGATCCACACCACCTTTGTTGACCTTTTCTTTTAGTTTTCTTGTTAAAGCTCCACCAACACTCCCCTGAACTCACTGATTCTAAAGGACCATTGTGATCATCTCATCTCGATCTCCTGCAGAGTACAATGAAAATTGCTATAGGACTAGAGCAAATGATTCATGAGAAGAGACTGAGGGAATAGGGTTGTTTTATCTGCAAAAGAGAAGACTGACAGGGGATTTGACTGAGGCCTTCATTTACCTTAAGAATGATTTCAGAGAAGACAGAGCTAGGCTGTTTTCAGTGATAGTAGATGACAGAACAAGAAGCAATGTTCTCAAGACATAGTGGGGAAGGATAGGTTGGATATTAAGAAAAAGTTTTTCCCTAAGGTGGTGGCAAAGCACTGGAACAGGTTACCTAAGAAAGTGTTGGAAACTCCATTCTTCAAAGGTTTTTAGGCCTGACTTGACAAAGCCTGTTTCAGATAATTTAATTGGGGTCAGCCTTGGTTTAAAATGAGCATTGGACTAGATGCCCTCCTGAGGTCACTTCCAACTCTAATGGTCTATGATTATGTAATAACACTGGCAAAAAAATGTCCCCAGAATAGTGCCTAGAGCAGATTTCCTGAGCATCATCCAGCCTTGTTTTCTGAATGGTCAGTGACAAAGCATCCATTTTGGTAAATTGTCCCCAGGGTAAATTACTCTTATTGTTTATAATGTATGCCTTATTTCCCATGTGGGCTTATTTTCCTCAACTTGGAGCAATTGGATCATGTTATAGCTTTTTCAGATAGAATGAAGCTCATATTATTAAATATCCATTGTCTATTTCAGTACTGATAGATGGGTATCACATCTCCCCTGCATGTTCTCTTTGTTAAGGTTAATAAGTTGAACTCCTGAAAATTGTTCCTATATGACAGGGGCTTTTTTGATATTCTTTATTTTTATTTCTAATGGATACTGATGGCATGATGTGGCACTTCTTGAATTGTCTCCCATCCCCACCCCAGGAGGATTTTATCTCAAGATAGTCTCCTTTTGACCTACTGTTTGTAATCACAGACCTTTGTTTTCAGGATATTCACATAACTCCTCCCCAATTTTCCATACATGTCTCCCCATGATTAAGACAATGAGTTAAATGCAGGCTTTCATTAGCACCCCCAAGGGACGTTATGGGGATGGGAGAGGTTCTCTGTACTCCTCTTTTATTCTGTGCATCCACAGGTCCCGAGGTCACAGCACAAGTCACCTAGCAGTGAATTCTAAAGACCTTGGTTGGAACAAAGAGTTTAACTCCACAGGAGGGCAGTCTGTTTTGGCCACTGGCAGAGAACAATAGGGACTGAGGAGTTGATTCACTAGGAAAAGTTTCTGCCCTGTGCTGAAGAGAACCCACCCCACCCCAGGTTCCTGACAATCTGATCTTCCCCACATCAATTCTGATAATCAGTTGGAGCCGCCAAAAGACATTTGGACAGAGGTCCAAACTAGAATGATAATCAGATCGATAATGATCCATACAAATAACAGAGTCAATAAGGTTAGTCTAGTCTAGAGATACATGTGGTAGTATATTCTGTACATTTTTTGGATGAATATACTCACACCCTTCCTTGATAATTCCTAAGTGGGAGATGGAGATCTTAGGAACTGCTCAAAAGATAAAGAAGGACCATATTAATAGGACAAAGATAATACAAAACATAAGACACAAGACACTTTTCTTCTTAGCATGGTGGGCTACCGCTTATAACCTGATCACTTCTGTGCACTACTTCCATGTCCAAACTTTGATTGCTCACATACCAGATATCATAGTAGTCATATTCTGTAAACTTGCAGGTTGGCATTAATGACATATCCACGTCCTTTCCAAACAATTCCTTCATCCTCAGCTCTGTTATGTCATAGAATCATAGAAGATGAGGACAGAGGGGACCTCCAGAGTAATTTAGTTAAAAGCAGGGCCACCCATGACTAAATATTTAGAGGTACCAATTTTTTAAATTCAAATCAATTCAAAGTTAAACAAAATAAAATTAAAGCAAAATTAATGTTAAATACAACTCTGTGCAAATAGGTCGAGGGTATTTAATTTTTTATATTGTTTAGATGTATTTAGGAATAACAGTGGAAACCTGTTAGAATAGTTTGATTATCTGTAACATTTTGCAACATAACCAGACATAGGATATATTTTATACTCTTTACCGTTTTTCCCCATCACATTTTATAACTATATATCAATATTTAATAAATGAACAAACATGTTTATAAAAATCCAGAAAAGAAACTGATCTTTAGCTAACATTATCTCTGGATTATGTTATGGTTTCCATTGCATTTTTCCCCTTTGAATAAAAATATTCAAAATATTAAATATTTTTTCATTAGTTGTTGAGGCAAAAAATGCATGTCCATTTGTTCATAAATGAGGCCTATTGCAAAGAAAAAAAAAGATATCTGATATCACACAGGACTACATATACAGAGACAGAATGAATTTACAATTAAAAACAAATAGTGCCAGACATATTTATAATTATATAAGATAAGGCACTGAAATCTAAATTTATTAAAGCAGTGCATTTTAAAAAATAGAGATGGAAGTCAAAGAGTTATATGTTTAAATAAGCAAATTATTACATTTTTATTTTAAAAATTAAGAAAGAATAGATCAAAACAATTCATATACAAGTATTTGTCAAATTTACTGTATTAATTTAGTAATTAAAGATTATAAGTTCATTTTAAAGCTTTGCTATATGGAATATTTCAAAGATTGGGCAGTTTTTATGATTAGAAGCAAAGTCTGCATTTTTGTTTCTTGACAATTATATCTCTAAGGCTATGTCTACACACAGTTTTGTTATTTCGAAATAACTTGTTTCGAAATAACAAAACTGTGTCCTCGAAATAAGGGAGCGAAATAGCAGGTCCACAGTGTGGACCTGCTATTTCGCTTCCTCTGGGGGCTG